>OMKZ01016033.1:0-16280 GCA_900302535.1 Neoniphon sammara | reverse complement strand
GCATACCCTGTATGAATCTGATACTACAAAGCATTCAGGCATCCCAGGACCTCTGGAGGGGTCTTCGTTCAACAGAAAGGTTTCGGTTGCCTGAAATGTAACACAACAGTCATTTATTCATTAGGTGACACTGTTGTCAACAGAGTCCAGGGAACTTTAAAAAATATATATATATAAAAATTGGCTGCTATATAACAATTATGTAATGCTGTAAAGGCCCAGTGTTGACTTTTGATCATATACATTTTTTTCCTGCTCTTGGCCTATGGTCCATTTTATAATCATCCTCATCCTGATCACAAAGCGCAGGCGATAATTGTGCTCTTTAACGACAAGCTAACGAGAAAGCGACATGTTTCATCGTCACATTTTACACTTTAAATTTTGACGCACACATGCTTTGTGATGTGTGCTGCCTGCCTGAACCCATATGCTGTGCAGGCCTGAGGCCCAGCCCTGCCAGTCACCACCACTTGAATGGAGAGCAAAGTGTTTAGCTGCCATACCACCACACAATACACTGACACAATGGCATTTCCTGTCCCTGCTATTTCACCTGCATGGTCATTTTTCTCACAGCGTGCACTGATTCAGCACAAAACATTCACACACACAGTGACACACGCATGCACACACAGGCACACACAGTCACGGGCAATACGCGTGTGTGTGTGTATGTGCTCGCATGCGCACACACACTCAGGCCCTTGGCTGCACTATAGGGCCCTACATTGCATTCACTGATAGATGCAGCTAAAGTATTTATTCTAAGTGTTTGTTTCTATTCAGCGCAGTTCATTTGTATGCTGCAGGACACACCAGCTGAGACTTGGGCTCTGAATGAGCATCCATTGCACTTCTGCTGTCAATTCAGGCAGCTGGGCCAGACAACATGGATGGGAGGGAACCATAGACTGAGGATCTGGATCAGGCATGGGGAATTATGTCTGGCTTGCTAGCCCGTGGCTACTACTTTTTAGTCCTGACTGGTACAAATTTGCTGTCACTGGGCTAAATTTGAATGGCTGCTGTGGAAATCAACTAAACCTGTCAGGCTGGGGCAGAAACATTGCTTGGTAAATGAAAATAGCTCTGGTTCCCTGTGCAAAGGGAAGGAAGTCCCACTTTATACACAGTGGGACAGGAAGCAAACTTCACAAACCAGGAACCTTAAGTTCATTGCGTTATTGAGGAGAAGAGAGGAAATAATGCGATTTTCCAGAACTTTAAGTCCTGATCTGTCAACATACCTTCAGTAGAAACAAACACCGACCCAACACAGGAACAAACATCGCTTGTAGCCAACAACAAAATGTAAAGTTATACTATTTAAACTGGCATATGAGGTAAACAAAATATTTTTTGAATTCAAACAGACATTAGCTTACTTAAGCATTTACATATGCAGACACACGCACACACTGACACACACACACACACACACACACACACACACGGTGACACAGGATTGCACTTGAACAAATACTTACATGCAGAGACACATGCATAAACACACAACACTATAATAAGTCCCAGACTCGGGCTAACCAAACTGCGGCTGGAGACACAGGCTATTCATATCCTTCAGAATGAGAGGTTACAGCTCTAGTCTTTTCCCTTTCCCTTTTAACACAGGAAGGGCATCTGTGTGTGCGTGCGTGTGTGCGTGTGCATGTGTGTGTGTGTGTGTACGCATGTGTGATTTCAATCAATCCCTTCGGCACAAAGTCTTCAGGGCAGATTGATTAACATTAGCATAAGATTAACATTGGTTTGTTAGCATAGCCTCTCGGTCATGATAAGTTTAGCGCGGGCCAAATGAAGCATTCGCTTGGTAAAACAAAGTTAGAATTCAAGTCATCCAAGTGACTAAGAAAACACTATTCATGGCATTCGGCCTCAGCATCCAAGTTCTGGCCTGTCATCATTAATATGTGGGGAAACACTGGAGGAAAACCATTTGAAACCATTTGTCCCACTAAATGGTGCCCTTGTCAAGCTCCCTGGGCTTTCTGTTAAGCTCTTAAACTGCCCCGTCCAACTGAAGGATATATTTTGCCTTGTTGATAATCACAGGGTATCACAAATTGAAGGATGCTGGTAGGCCTGATTGCCTCCCTCTGACAGATTTTAGTTCATTTCTGATGTGAAATATGACTCTTAGGGCAAAGACAATTGGCTTATTACTCAGGCTCACAGGAGGTAACTTAAAGGACAATGCCAACATTTTTTTTAACTTATTTTCATGCATTCCTTTACTGTTTTACATCACTGTAGATTGTTTTCCAGCGCCTTTATTATGGTATGAGATATGTGCTATTTTTCCTTCGTCTTAGTTGTTAAGTAAATATTTTGAAATAAGTGCCGTCTAAGCGTTATGAGTTACTGCCAGTAAAATGAATGCACCAATTTTAAACCGTATTGTGTATAAAATCAAGCTTTATTTTGCTTCATTTTACAGTCTCCAGTTGGCGGAAACGTCTTGCTTTGGTTTGTCCGTTGGCTTGAAAGGGGTTGTGATTGACAAAGATGGACCCTAAGGTAACTACAGAGAACATTAGCTGTTGGTTAGAGGAGGTATTTTAGGAAGAAAAATGCAGAAATCAGATAAGCATCGTCTCATGATGTTCCCAAATGCACACACACATATGATACACTGGCTGAACTTCTTTCAAAATGCTAAAGTTTATTGCCTGATTGTAGCATTCTGGTGCCCCACTGCAGAAAGCGATTGGTAGCTTCTCATTGACAGTGATGGATTGCTTTTACTATCAACCAAATTAGAAGTCTCGGGAGTTGTTTTCTATGCCTTTTGTAATTAAATGGGAGCGAATGAGCCTGAGAGGTTTGTAAAAACTGATTTAAAATATCTTCAATTGTGGCACACGAATGTTAAAGCAGTCATTTAATGCTAAAAGGATGGTTAATCTAAAAACTCGGCAAAAATCCAGCTCATGCTGGAATTGTCTTTTAACACTGGATAAATTAAAGCAGCTAGAAGGAGTTTTTAACTGGTTTTGAAACAGTCTCAATTTAATACTGATACCTCTATATGACCTACATAAGCAAACGAGACCATCAGCGAGCATACTGGCTATTTCTGTAGTTATTCTAAATGCCTGCCACCGGGTCGGATTCCCCGCAAAATCAGACAAAACGACGCCACGCAGACTGAAGAGCCTGTGTTTACATTACATTGTAGCATGAGGGAGCTCAGAAATGTTACTAGGGCGAGGGGAGGACATTTCTCTTTATTTGATAACGTTAAAAGTAAAATTAGACTTGTTGTCGGCTTCACGATTCATTTTAAAAAAGTCGAGAGAAAAAAGAGAGAGCGCCAGCGAGTGAGAGAGAAAGGGAGAGAGGGAGAATGCAGCAGTGGTCAAGCGAGCTAGAGAGTGAATGAAGAGAGAGCGACCGGCAGTGGCGAGAACAAAGCAGCTGAATCAGATAATAAAAGGTTATTTTCTGATTGTTTGATGGCGGTTACGTTCTAAAGCACAAATAAACACGTCCACACAACCCTGCAGGAAGGTGCTGCATTGCTGGATTTGGTGGTGAATGCAGCCTTACATGTAACCTAGGTGTATGAACGGCGCTAAAAAAAAAACGTTAACTTTGTTTCACCATTGCCATATTACAATTAATCTTAGCACAAACAGATACATGATCTCATCGCTAGCTGTGTTTAAAAAAGAAAAATAGCATTATAAATATGTTGTGTCTCACTTTCATTCACTTTCCAAACAAATGCACGCGCTAGCAAAGATCTTTACGATACGAGGCGCTGGTGCTCATGGGAAATGCAATCTTCATTCCCGGGAAACGCTACCGCTTTTGTCCACAGGGGCCGCTAAAATCAACACAAAATCAAAGTTACTTGTAGTAGCTTTAACTCATTGAGGCATTTGTCAATTGATGAATGAAGTTTAAATCTCTCTCTCTCTCTCTCTCTCTCTCTCTCTCTATCTATCTATCTATCTATCTATCTATCTATCTCTCTGTCTCCGGCACTCAGAAAGGGGCATCGCTTG
The DNA here is from genome assembly GCA_900302535.1 of Neoniphon sammara. Classification (NCBI taxonomy): domain Eukaryota; kingdom Metazoa; phylum Chordata; class Actinopteri; order Holocentriformes; family Holocentridae; genus Neoniphon; species Neoniphon sammara. Next base: position 12,246 of record OMKZ01016033.1, on the reverse strand, counting down.
TTTGAGGCGGTGCTGATTGTTTGATGTAGCTCCCTGTAGCACTGGCCCCTTTTCCCCTCTCTGTAAGTTTTTATGGAGCATGGTATCAATTATATATGCCTTTTTCTATATATATGCAGCATATGCCCGATCCATATGGCCAGCCTTGAGCAAAAAATAGTCGCAGGGCCCTCGCTTAATTAACACTTAAAAAGCTCTAAAAAATCATTTGATGTTGGGGATGTTGACTTCTTTGGTGACCCAGATGGACTGTAATACAACACTCAAATGTTTGTCAGATCTAATTGATGGAGACAGATGTCTTTATGAGCCACGCGCGCTCGCAAAAGTGGAATGGTGAATGTGAAATTACGCTGTCTCCAAGCGAGTACAGCGTAATAGATTCAAGAGAGCATGTATTCCTGTTCAATATCTAGCGACAACTCCTAATTCCTTTTGTGTGTGTGTGGCATTGCATGTGGACTTTATTATGTCGCTTTTTAAAAGCAGTTGATTTGCTGATGTGCTCCTAAGTAGCACAGAGGCCAGTGGAGTTTTCTATTATGGGACAATAAAGCTTTTAGTGAATCTAAATCTGTGTTTCTACCTCAGCTGCACTCTGCCTGCTGGTTTCTCTCTCATAGCCACTTTATTCTTAGACAGTATGTCAGATCTGAAGGGGGATGCCCAAGTTGGCAGTCTTTCATGGCATTGGATTAATCAGAGCACATATACATAAGCGCCCCCCCCCCCCCCCCTCTGTCTCTCTCTCTCACACACACACACAAACAGAAAAACCACCTCGACTTCCATAACTATATTTCTGGACGCACAACAAACCATCAGCACTGCCCTCACAGCCGCTGATGAACGACACACGACCCTTCTGACCACCGCGACTCGCCGCCCCGCTGCAGCATCCTAATCACTTCCAGGATCGATGTTATGAGCTCAACAGTTTTCTGGAGCGCCGCGGCCTCCTCCCCCGCCACGACTGAGCACGACCGACATCCCACCCAGTCCCACTTCATTGAGTCTTAATTGTATCCTCATTCTTCACCTGGTAACAAGCTAACAAACCTGTGCAGATGTGGCAAGCACATCAAAGGGAGGGGAAGGGAAAGGGAGGGGGAACTTGTTTGTAGAAAAAAATGTGTGTGTGGGGGGAATATGAAAGGGGGGGGAGAATTTACGTCGTGTGAGTCCAAGCCAGCGCAACCTCAGGGAGAAACGCTGGAAAAATGTGATATTTTACACCTGCATCTCAGGAGGTGAGGAATAAGAGGCAAGGGGAGGAGGTGGGGTGGTAATTAGAGGATTGTGTGTATGTGTGTGTTTATGTGTGTGTGTGTGTTTGTGTGGGATTTTCAGGCTGTTTCTGGGGCTTGCCACTGGTTCTTTTTCGGCATTCAATTTGGTATGATGCATTCGATGCCAGATTATTAAAATTGCTAAACCTGGTTGCAAATGCTGGGAAAAAAAAGTGATGAAAAATTAAACAAATATGCTAATATTGTTACAGTGATAAATAGCCGGCAAGCTCAGTTTAATGAATAATGCTATTGGCTCTAATTCCTCATTAAGGCCCTAAAGAGGAGAGTGAAGAGAGAAAATACATGTATTGTTGTGATTTTTTTTTCCAAATTAAACTAGGAAGGCAGAAGATACCAACACCTCACCAAATTAAGTAGATTAAAATGACTCAGTTACACAGCTGGTGTGCAGTCTGTGGTGTCTCGTGAAACCAATTAATATGAGGGTTAAGTCTGGATAAAGTAATTGAGGCAGTGTTATAAATCAGATGGAAGAGTTGTGAGCTGTGTACTATGCGATCAGATTGAGCTTGATGGGGGGAAAAGTAAGACTTGCTGTGAAAAAGCTCCATGCTGTGGATGACATCAGCTGCATTGCAAAAAAAATCCATCTTAATGACTCCTTCAGCCTCAAAATCTTATTTTTCTTAACAAAAGAGACGACAATCTGCCAATGGGCTGTGACGTTTCCAATGCAAATCGAGTTGGTTGAAGAAGTTTCTTGAATCGAGTGACATTTTCCTGAGTGCTAGCGGAGCGGTCTGTTCTGTTTCAATCTACTGTCACTTGTTTTAAGAAAAGTCTTGAAACCGCACTGGAAAAGAGTGAAATTATCTCACCCCAATGGCATTTTATTCACTTTCTGTAAAGAAAACAGAATTTCAAGACTCATTAAAAGAATAAATAACTCAATAACATGAATGTTTTGCAGTGTGTGTGTGTGTGTGTGTGTGTGTTGGGTGGGGTGCAGGATCAGGGGGTGTAAATGCACAAGGTACAAAGGAGACTTGAACCCCTGCCTCTTTGACCTGCAACAAAGTGCTCTCCTAAAGTGAGCTCATGAATAGATTTCTCTTCATCTTCTGTCCACATGAAAAGACGTTTCCTTCTTAATATAAAACCCCACATCTTTATCGAGTGTCTATTTTACCTAATTGCTATTATGAAAAATGACAAACAACTTTTTCTAGAAATCTGCATTCGTTAGCCTAAAATGAAGCCTTGTTTTTGTGTCTCTACGAGATGTGCGGCTTCGAAAAAGTCACATATGAAAACACTTCAAGGCCACCAGCTATGAGGAAGGATGAGGAAACTATGAACAGTGCGTGTCAAAAGAATAGACACTGTAATGTGTCCGTGCTAGCATCTATGTAAAACCATGCTAAAATAGTTACAGCAGCTTAAGCCCCGGCCAACTTGACCGACCAATCCGAGCTCGCTGTTCTAATATTTATGCTGTTGACGGTATATCAAACTTTCCATCTTTAAACTATGGCAAACGCTTACGCGCCACAGATGAGGCTATCGCAGCCTCCTTGAATCCTTATTTATTTTTCCAGGAAAATGTCAAGGTCAGGACAAACATAATAGCATAATATTCTGTATACAGTGAGGGATGACATCACTGGCAGCAACAGCCAAGAGCTGAGAGATCACACAAGACTGGAAAACCGCTTGTTTGATCATCATGTGGCAGGCTGCATGCACACACACACACACACACACACACACACAAACAGTGTGGGATACAATTACCCCAACAATTTGCACAACACTGCATGATTACTGTATTTACTTCTCAGCCTCCTAATGTAAATCAAACACATGCTGACCTTGGAGGAGCCAGTGGAAGAGTTGTAACTTGCAATATATTTATCCATTATGCATCCTACACATTTAGAATAAGACTCATACTGCTTGGCCTAAAATAGAAGGTATAATATATTTGTAAACTGTGATCTGAGACCCAGTATGTGTTGTTTATATTTGGTGATAATGGGTCACAAGGCAAGAGGCTAAAAATGAATAACCTGTGGTATAATAGATGCATAACATCTTTAAAGGAGAGTAGTGTTTAAAGGTTTATTTATATGTCATAGATGGAGTATCAGCCTCAAGGGAAGCTAATTGAATCCTGACACTGATTGACAGCTGCCTGCACTGCATACTGACTGACCCAACATGTAACTGAAATGCTCGGCATGAATTCCCAGTCTAGCCTTTCCTTAGGAAAAAAAAAAAAAAAAAAAAAAAAAAAAAAAAAGGAGGTGAGTTGCTAAGTAGAGGAATAACAAATTACGATAATCCCATGTGAGGCCTGTCCTGAATTCTGTATCATTTTTACTGATGAGCTTCTTGGGCAGCTGCCATGTCAGCTAGGATGCTAGTAAACAAATAATTATTCATACTAATAATCTTCCATATTCATGTGCAAATAGGATCCCTTACTGGTATCTATAAGCAGCTTCAAGGTTGTACGTGGGAGGTTCCCCTAACTACTGCCTGACTTGACTCATCTCATGCCAAAAAAAAATAATAATAATAATAATCTATCTAAAGGTCAAGGATGTGAGAGCTATATAATATAATTAGCTAAGACACACTTTTTATATTTCAATGAGTAATTTTGAGATCCCTAGAATTATTACATTAAAGCATACCTGTTTTCACAACCTCATAAGAAAAACATTAATTTAAAATAGATAAGTTCTGATTACATGAGATGGGTAAAATGGGCTAGAAAAAAATATTGCATTTGCTTATGAAAATAAATCTACATTGACATTCAGGGCAAAGGCAAAATGAAGGTAAAACAAGCCACAATATGCTACATGTATAGCCTATAGTGTACTAAAACTGAATGCCAAAAGAAAACATCGAAACTTCCGCCGAATGATGTCATAAAATGTGATAGAATTGGACAAATCAATCACCTACGTAAGGCGTAGTAATGAAGGAATAGGTCAAAACCACTGTGCGCAATTACGCACAAATCAAACAGACCACATAATTGATTGTTGGCGCAAACAACAAGTTCCATCCTCTTTTTGCCAAGTTTCCACGGATTGCAAACTCTGTAAACTTTTCCTGTAGGTACCAGTCGGGCTCTAAAAGCTCTTATCATATCAATAAGCTTCCAAAAATACTACATGTTGCCTTTTGTTTGGCTGCGTACAGTTGAGAGTCGGTGCATTTGATATGCGCAGTTATAAATAGGGATATAGACAGGCCCATATCAAAGACCTTTGCAACGAGAAAAGTCATGTTCTCTGTATGAATAAACGGGCAGAAGGCAGTGGGCGGTGAACTGGGACGGCTGGACACTGGTTTGCCCCAGGAGGTGGGAGACAAATTTTGGCAACGTGTTATCTAACTATTAAAATAAGGCACTGTGAGAACAACAACAATCTTTCAGTTGTACGCACAGCATTTCGGCAAGGCAAACTCACCTTAATTAGAAAGAACATAAGTGAGCCATGCAAGCCCTAATTATAGCCTAACCATAATGAGTGTTACTGATGACAGCAAACATATAGGTATGACAAAGATCTGACACACTGTAGTCACTTTCCATTACATAACAAAAGTTCACACTGTAATTATAAGGGTAAAATCAAAACTTTTGATATTTGCATCAATGTTATCTCTGTATAATATATCATATCCATGACAAACTACAATCAATCTCAAAGCTGCCTGCATAAATGAGCAAATTATTGGTTTACATAGCACGTACCATTGTGGTGCGGGGAAAAGTGCCAACACTCTCAAAGACCCATTTTCCACTCTAAAAAGTTCGGCGTCCAAAAAAAAAGTGTGTGGGGGAGAGAAAACTGCTCGGTTTCTTCTGTTCTGTTGGGCCTTATACCGGAAGCAAAAGAGCCCTAATACAGGACGGCCTGTTGCCCGGTGAACATTTTTTCTCTAAATTTGTAGTCAACTGCTCTCAGTCAAGGCAAAGGGAGAAGAGTGCCGTATAATCCAAGTCGCCCGCTTCCCGACTTCTTCATGCAAGGTGTTTATGTTCGCTTTCAACTCGTGATATTTCCGCGAAAAGCGTCGGTTTCGAGGCTGGGGACGCGTGGTCGCCTGTCAGCGCGCACGGTTCTCCTCACTGTCCCAGTACAGTAATGTCCACCGAGTCGCCGTGCTCTGCGCCGCCGACACCGTCACCGTCAGAGCCCGAATGACAGAGCAGGAGTCTGGCTTTGCACCGACAGTAAGTAGCCTGTAGTCTCTGCTTACGCGCTCACCAAATCAGCTGTTGCTCCTGCAAGGGGACGACTCCGTGCGCTTTCCAAGCCCTGTGCATGCTCCGGCTTTGCTGATACAGAAAAACTGGGGTTCCCCCCCTCTGTCGGTCCCACTCGGTCCTCCTCCACCTGTTCCTCAGCGTCCGGAGAAAGTTACGGAGAAAACGGCGCTTAAAAGAAAACCCACCATGTGGCAGCACGGATGTCGCAGTGTCAGAAACATCAGAGTTGGTGAGACTATAGGCGAGACTTGGTGGTCAGTACCAGCCACAACAGTCTATAGACTAAACACAATAACGAGGAGGTGAATTTCCCCGCCTGTGTGAAATACCCAGCTGTCAAAATTCATGTAAACAAACCGCTAGAAGTAAAAGTACATGGCGAGTGCATGCGCTGCACGCACGCACCAGCGAGGAGCAGCAGTGTCCTGCGGCCGCGGCCGGAGAAGCGGAGCGGAGGGTTGGTGAATTATTAATAACCAGAGCGGTTCACAGTCTGTCGTGTTCAGTGAGTAACCAGGGCGGCAGCTGGGGGTTTAGGGGAATTAAATACGGGCTCAGAGTAAACCATGGACGCAGGGGATTAGTAGCTCTCACCGGCAACAGTGTAGGGGCAGCTCGGGGCCGGCAGAGAGGGAGGGAGGGAGCGGAGGTTAGGGAGCTGTGGGGGAGGTGGTGGTGCTAGGTTTTCATAAATCCAAATATGTTTTGACCTGTAGGATATGCAACGATAGAGGAAGTTTTAAACATAATATTGCAAACTTTATATACAGCCTAAATACAGGGAGCTAGCCTCTATATAAGCCTATATCCTGTGATGTAAAGGTGAACAAAAAGGGGGCTAAATTATGACTCTGTTGGTCATTATCAGAAAGTAAACTAGCTCCAATATAAACAGAAATCAATTATATTTTCAGGATTCCCCCCTTCTTTCATAGCCTATCGTGATTAACATTAGTTTGATACAAAACACACTTTATATAACCTAAAGTATTCATTCATTTGCAAATGATTTGTATGCAGCAAAAACGTGGCTAACCACAATTTCGGAAATTAAAAAAAAAAGAGAAATAAAGTTAGTTTATGGGTGAGCCCACAACTTCAGTCCAGGAACTATGGGTTAATTTAGTTGTCATGGCAAAATATTGGACAGACGTCATTCACGGAGTAGAAATAACAGGCTATGATAAATTTCAATAGTCACGAATCTATAGCCTCTGCCCAGCCTTGTGTGCACTTTGAAAAGTTTCTTGTCAATATTTTCTATATTTTTGTTCCCCAAATTCCCAGCTTTTACACAGAGCCACCACTTCCCCCAGAGCTAAACAGTTTGGACTGCAGGCCTGTAGCCTAGTTCAAAATCATAAACCTCTGGACACTGGAATAAGAATACTGCATTGGGTGATAAAAACTCCTCTCTATTTTGAAATGAGGACCGTTCATTCAGGTGCATCTATTTATCTTTCCAGGAATAAAGCCATTAGTTTGGGCAGACAGATTAAAAAGAGCAGGTGCATGACTTTTGGCTGGAGTAGGAACACATTATTTAGGCACAACAAATATCAAATTGGCCTTAGAAATTCAGATGGAATTTCAACAGACACGCCTTCAAAAGATTATTCATGAATAAATAATCAAGTTGCATTTTGACCTTTTATGGGAAATAAATCATTTTGCGGAAGTGCGCAAATGCAGACGTCACGCCACAAAATGATGAGCACTGTCAAACTGAATTCCACCTGCCAACATGCTTGTCTCCCCTGGTTCAACTTTAATGCTTTATAAACAGATAAATTAAAAAAAGTTTGCAAACTTGTATTTGTTTCTTAAAAAGAAAACAGATTTTTAAGAGGCAAATTGGATTGCTTATAGACCTTTCACTGTTATGCCTTCGGCATTTCTTTCAAGTAATGATTATAATAATAACACACAATGTATAGAGCCCAATTAAATTTCTTATGTCTGAAATGTAGTTAGGATGCCTAATTAACGCTGACTGGGACTATAGTGCATGCTATGATTTATTAAGCTGTTATTATTATTATTTAATTTATAGGGTTGAGCTGCTCTTAATGAAGCGCAATTAAATTTCACTAAAACAGACATTAGATTTAAACAATAGCCTATTAGATTTTAGGTTTAATGCGAAAATTGCAATATGCAGTCTTTCAATGGAAAGCGAATTTCTCAGATAAATCTCTCTCCGTAAGATCTTGATGAGGGTAAATTAAATAACATTTCAGAAATATTACCCTACTGAAATTTTCAATATCTTAAATATTTTCTCAAAACAACCTACTTTCGTTAGGTTTTCCATTTTGTATTTTTTTCAGTAGCATATGTCTGCTTATAAATAGACAACCATAAACGAGACTTCAAAATATCTATTTACAGACCAACAATTTTCAACAGGTATGTTTCGTCTCGCAATGCTGTGCACTTCATCCTGCTTTCATGCAAATTGACGTCCATTAAGTTGTAATTAACTGAATCAAACTCTTTCAAGATATTTTAGTAGTCTGTAATCGTATTTGTAATATTTAATTCCTGCAGTTGCGGCTATTTGAGTAGCTGTAATTTTATCAAAATCACAAACAAACAGGCCTATTCGCTGCTTTTAATCACCATTTACCCAATGAAGCATGAAATATGATAAACAATGAAGCAAAAATAATCGGTCTGTGCCTATATTTTATTTGTAACCGCTTCTCGTAAAATAAGAATATATGGGGAGGAAAAACAAAATCATGCCAGTGTGGAAAGAAATCAATTGCTGAATTACCTCGTTATTTCACACTTTAAATAGCCGAAATATTTATTGGTAAAACAGCAACACAAACATTACGAATGTGTAGGCTAGTGTATTTTTTTATGTTGCATGAATCATAGGCAACAAATTTAAGGCCCAAACTCTTTCTAAATTTCCGAATAGTCAGATGGGTTGGCAGTGTCATAAAAGTGCAGTTCAGACTGTTTTAATATTTATGCAATAAAGTGTTGTGTGGCCTTTTCAAATGAATGGCCAACATGAGAGCCAAAAGCTTCTCCGTGACTTTACTTTATATGAGCCTAATGGTAATTCATGCTTTTTTTTTTACCTTTATTAAGTGAGCATGCAGTTTACACTTGACAGTTAGTGTCAAAGTCTTTTCTTTTTAGCTCGGCCTCCATTATTTTTTGAATTTGAAAACTACTGTCCAGTGGAAAAAAGTATTGGATCATAAAATGCAAAGGCTGGCAATTTAAGGCAGGTGAAAGCAGACGCGCACACGCCGAAATACTTTTACTTAATAACTACTTACTAATGCATTTTGTTTTTGGCTTGACCTGAAGGGCTTGACCTTAAAAACGAAGGCTCTGTGGTTTCAAGATCCTACATGCTAGTTCCGATAAAGTTATTATAGGTCTAAAGCAGGATTTATTTTAGAGGGAGCTCTATTGGAGATTGTGAATTAATGAATGCATTTGTGCAAAAACAAGATTAATTTAGAGTAACTATCCGTGCGGTTGCGTGTTATGAGAAGCGGACAAATAGGCATAACGCACTGTTTGAGCAGGTAACATATTGGTCCTGCAATGTCAGAAAACAAGGTAGGACTCTGTGCCGTGTTTTCTTTTTCCTGACAGTGTCGGACGAAGAGTGGCCTGCAGGCCGGCCTGCAGCCCAGCGGCCTCACTGCTGAGGTATGGCATCTAATGTCTTTTCCAAAACCTCCAAACCCACTTATGTCGAACAAACAGGCTATCGGGTTCTAAGTAGAGCAACGACTGTGATGACTGACAGTGTTATTATTTGTTCAATGCCATAAACTGTAAGTCACCAAATTCTCCAGATGTCCACAGAGAAATCATTGATCCAGAATACTCCCTTGATGTGTGTTTTAAATATACGGCTCCCTGAGAGTTCTTTGCCTTCCATTATAACGATAAAAACAGCAAGATCAATTTTGGACCAAAGTGCGGCCACTGCCCACACCTTGCCCTACAGGCTACATGCGCAATTGACGCCCATGCACCAGCCCATCTCTGTAAAAACTCCAAGTCGCGTTCATTTGCACAGTCCTTTCTTTAGACTTTCCTCTCCTGCTCCTATACCGTCTCTCCCTGGAGGTTTACACAAACTGTGAGACAAAAGTTCCACTAGGCAACGGCGTGTCGAGGAATGCTGACCTTGGCAAGGCCAGTGGAACCGGCCCGAATCACGGCCATTCTCTCATTTCTTTTGGTTTGAGTTAAGATACATTTGACCTGTGCCAACTTCCAAGAGGTGCCACGGTGGTTAAAAGCATGCTGGAGCCATGTATAGGCTACCTCTGCTGGTCTGCCCTGACTAAAAGCAACTACCTGCAATGAAGTTTAGAAATGATACAGATATCACATGCAGCAAATCTACAAGTCATAGAGCAATATTAGGCTATAGTGAAAGGAAAATGCCTTAAATTACAATAAGGTCAATAAGCTTACTAGCTGCACTGATCTACTTTAAGTTCCAGTGGGAAAATTATAGGATAATTATAACGATATCAAAATACCACAAAATACTATAAACTCACTTAGAAAGAAAGAAAGAAAGAAAGAAAGAAAGAAAGAAAGAAAAAAAGAAAAGAAAAGAAATATATGAATTCACTTCTGAGTGCAGACAGACTCTAAGTCCCAAAAGGAATAGGCTGGTAATATTATAGTGAAAACATAGGGGGAAAATACCACAAAGTTAATAAAGTTACCATAAATTCACTAATGAGTACCACAGACATGTAATCTACAAAGAATTATAATGATACCACAGAGGATAAACATACCATAATTATAATGCCAGTATGAGTACCAGATACTTTAAGTCTCTATAGGAATACTATAGAAGTAATTTAAGGTAGATGCAAATGGAATTGAGTACAATAAGGCCACTATACATTCATTACTAAAATAATATGTTCCTATTTTCCCTCACGAATAGGCTATTATAGGAGTATTATAGAAAATAGAATTTCCATAAAGTACCATAAGGTCACTATAAATTCACTATTATGTTCCTTAGACACACTCTGAGGTCCTACAGGAATATTAAAGGAATATTATTGTGATTTTTCATTGAGGAAGGTTTAAGGCTCAGCAGAAATCTCTTGAATCTATCATTTGTTTTGGTTAAAAATGCCAATGGACTGCCACATTTGAATATAATAAAACACAAAAATGAAATAAATAAAAACAAAATTATGTCTAAACAACAAAGTGAGTGAGCAATTTGTCTAGTGAAAATTTCTGTGCAGTAAGCCTGATACAAAAGCTAGACATAAAAAAACAAGGACATTAAATAGACTACTGTTTATTCAGGGGTTTTTCCCTCTCCCTCTTTCTAAAGCTGATTTTCAGAACATTAAAGCTCTGGATCATTCCATCGATTCCCTCAGCTAAATAACTTTTCAAAGGACTATTGATGTTCAAAGCAGGCTACATCATATATTTCTACCTCACAGCCTGTAGGTTGATTTATCTATAAAAGTAAGTGAGCCCCAAAAAGGTTCTTTGAAATCCAGGTTAATTGCTTAATTATTTCAGTTCTTAATTAGCAAAGACCCTTGAGTAAGAGTTTTGCCTCTTTGTAATTCTAGGTAGGAAAATGGTGTTATGCAGGATTAAACTTGAAGAGACTTACTTCAAACACAGACCAGTGTCTACCAACTGCAGAACAAAGCACTATTCATTTTTATTTATTTAATAAATTTATGCAAATAGTTATTTATTAATTAATTTATTTAATTTTGCCTATAGAGGTAGGAGAACCGGTCACTTCCTCAGTAGCTCCCCATCTACACAGCCTTCATTTTCAGACTGGGTTATGCAGGGTTACTGGGCTATATCATCTCTTGTGCAGAGTTCAAAAACATGTGGTTGGCTACCCAAGGCTACACTGCACCATATAGGAAAACCAGATGTACTCTTTTTTTTTTCTTTTTTTTTTTTAATCGTCAGGCAGCAAAAATAGATGGAAATATCTGTGCTGCAAGAGTGGGGTGAGACAGGGAAATAATCATTTCCTGCTGCATAGGTTCCACAACTTAATATACAATTACATGAGAGAAACTCGCACTCTGATAAAACTTTATCAGGGTGCACTTTTCTTTCACTTTTGATTGCATTAGCATGTAGCGACGTGGTGGCGACACAAGCACACACACATACACACATAACCACACGCTGCAGCACACGTAATCAGGCAGCCCGAGCAGCCGACACAGGTGGAGAGCTCATCCACCTGCAGGCAGAGCGATGAGATTAACAACACCTGATGGAGAGGGGTGATTGGAGGAGCCTCGGGCCCTGGTGGCTGCTGATTGGCTCAGCCGAGGATCTGGCTAGCTGATGTAGAAGTGGTGTGTGTGTGTGTGTGTGTGTGTGTGTGTGTGTGTGTGTGATGGTGGTGGTGGGAGAGGGGGGCGGGGGGAATAAGTGGGTGTGAGTGTGAGAGAGGTGTTTATTCAAGTGTACTGAGTGTACATGAGCAAACATGTGCCGCTTGGTGAGATGCTGCTGGTAATCATTGCAAAGACCAAATGAAGGATGACACACACTCCTAAATAGCACCGTCCATGCCACAGTACTCTCTCTGTCTCTCTCTCTTCAAAGTCTCAAAGGCACCCAAGAAGTAACATGAAGGCTTTGTCTTAAGCTGGGGTCGAGTGTCTCTTAGGATACACCCTCAGA
>OMKZ01016032.1:60466-105881 GCA_900302535.1 Neoniphon sammara | reverse complement strand
CAGGTTGGGTAAAAAAAAAAAAAAAAAATTCTGATGTCTGATATATTTCTGCCTTGTACACCCAGAAAAGTAACGCCAAAGAACCCTGCTTTATATAGTTGGTGTGTGTAAATTAACAGATTTTTTTTTCTTGCAGTTGCTATCATGTCTTTGCAATGCTGGTCACAGAATAAAATCCCCTAAATGTGTTGTCATGCATCATTAAAATAATTAGTCATATATTTGTGCTGCAGTTCTGCCCAGATAAATTCACTCCTCCTTGCTTTTCATTGATGTGGTTGGCTATGGTGTTTAAAGGAATAGTTCACCCACTACAAAACTACAAAAAAAGATATTTTCGCACTTAACCCTAGTGCAGTCTATCCATCTAGATCCATCTGTGTGATCTGGTGTGGTTTCCAGCCTCGTTGTATTGGGGTGATGGGAGACAGAGAAGATCACAGCACACTGGAAATATTGACAGTCACACAGAATTTGTCTGGATGGATAGCTTGAACTGGGCATAACTGGGAAAATATCTTTTTAAATTTTGGGTGAACTTTTCCTTTAATTGGTGGTTGATTTTGATTGAGGAGCTCAAGGACCTTACAGCGTGAGCCGTGAGAGAAAGTAATGTTGTTTCAGGAAGTGATAACTGCACTACAAGCACATGTTCACTCAAACTGCATCTATCAGAATGTGTTTCAGCACCTGACCGTGTGTTTAATTTTGACAGGGCTGTTCCCTGATGTGGGAGGCGGCTATTTCCTACCGAGGCTCCAGGGGAAATTAGGCCTTTTTCTGGCCCTGACAGGCTTCCGTCTCAAAGGACGTGATGTGCAGAGAGCTGGAGTGGCCAGTCACTTTGTAGAGTCTCAGAAGGTAACTCGCTCTGATTGATAAAACTACACAAAAACACACCCCCAACCTGGTCAAAGAAAGGAGATAAGAAATACTTTTGCTTCCCTCAAGAGCTGCTCAGTGGTAAAACGTACAAGACTGTGGTTGCACTGGGCAGCTGAATGTGTGCAGCTTTTTCAATGAAAAGCAGGGCAGTAAGAGAGCATGCTCAGTAAACCTTCACTGGGTAAATAAAGGTTATAAAAGAAGTAGTAGAACTACTACACTGCAGTTCAGTTTGTTTTCTAAACCACGTAACAGCCCGCGCACGATGAGACTGATGAGGTTCTGCAGGGATAAGGGAAGGACAGGAGTGGCGGTGGAGGTCAAGGCTCCACTGGAAAACTGGATGCTGAGTCACTGGGTACCTCACTGTTGTTTATAGGTGCCAGCTGCCTCTGGGCGAGCTGGCCCAAAGGCAGTTTCTGTTTGTCTTGGCATGTCCTTGCTGTTGGTGTGAGGTCAGAACAGTGGGCGTTAGAGTTCATTTAAGAGCACAACCTCGGATGGAAGTGGTTTTCTGAACAAGCAAGCAGTGGGGAAGTTTTCGTTTATATATTTTCGCAATTTGCACAGGTGATGTAAAAAAATTACAAAAAATCTAATTTGTCTGGAAATTGAGAAAAAAAACAATAGAAACTAAATGGAAGCAAAATGTTTAATTCACAAAAAGTTAATTCTGCCTACTGGCCAAACAAATAATTGATGAAAATAATGTTTGTAATTCAGGCAGCTCCACTCTGGATGTGAATATTAAGCTTCTGAGTGCAGATTGAAGCCATACTTTCTCTCTTGTTTCTGTGTGTCACTCCTGGGTCATAATTCTTTATTACCTACATTAACAAAGTTGAAAGTCTCTTATATTTACCCCTGTCTATCAGTCTGTTTTTATAGCAAAATATCTCAAAAAGTAATGAACTGATTTTGCTGAAATTTTGTGAACAGGTTCCTCTTGGCTTAAGGATCCATGTTATAGATTTTGGAGGTTAACCTGGGTCTGGGATGTCCGCCATCATATGATTATCATTTGGTGGTGGAAGCTGTTTTGGAGCGGAAAAGACTGAACAGAGGCTGCCTATTGACAGTGTGGCTAGCAGAATCAACACACACAGCAGCAGCCAAAATTTACGAATATTTTTCTGGTAGCAAGTGTTGATTTCAAGCCCATGCCTTCATAGATCCCAGCCTTGGAAAAGGAGCTGGTGGACTTGAAGTCTCCCTCAGCTGAAGATGTCTCCAGACTGCTAGACTCCTACCAGAGCCAGGTAAGAAGGCAAGGCTGCCATTATATGTATATAGGCCATATAGCTAATGTTAAACTTATACTTTATATATTGACTGCAGTTGGTTATAACTTGGAATATTGTTTTAATTCATGTTTACATGGATATACACGGATATATATATACACACACACACACACACACACATAAATATATATATATATATCCAAAATAAAGCCTCATTGGGACATGATTATTTCCAATCTGTTTACAGGTAAATGCTCTCGTTTTTTTGTGTGTTGATCAGTGTGTGTTGTCTTTTTCCCAGAGTAACTTGGATGCTGAGAAACCTTTTGTTCTGAAGGAGCACATGACTGACATTGACAGGTAGACCTTCAAGTTCCTCACCACAGCAACCATCTGATATCTGTGCCAAGATAGTTGTCAACTAGACAACATCACTTACAGCTGGTTACTACTGTCTGTTCCATGGATTTCCATGGAACTACCCAGTTTTTCCTCTATGTATTCCAAACAAATTGTTTTTGAAGCTTCCAGAAACAAAACACATCACTTCCTGTGTGACAGGATTTTTCCTGGGAATGACCTGCTAGCAAGTGTTTAGAAAAGCAAACGTAAAAGCTTCATGAAATGAGTGTACATTGAATCACCCATGCATTATATCAGTTGACAATGGAGAGTAGCAGAATGTATTTATTTATATGAAAATATCACCAATTATTACTTTTACCAAAGTTCTCAGCTAATACAGCTAATACACTTAACAACTAATGAGCAGAAATTACAGAAATGATATGGATCATTAAGTGGAGACTGACAAAATCTAATGTCTTTAGAAAACTGAGACTTGGATGAATGTTACAGGCATTTAATCTGAGTTGTCACTCTGATATACAGATGTTTGGATTGCAATTTAAAAGGCGACTTAATGGTCACCAAGTTTGTGGCTGAGAGACTTGGAAGTGAAAAAGACAGACTCTTTATTACCTCAACAACTGTCGACCTGCCTTTGATCAACACTTACCTGACTGCTGCTTTAGTAGCCCACTGAACAAGACTTTACTGAGCAAGGAGTAAATTTGTGAATATACAGTACTGTGCAAAAGTTTTAGGCAGGTGTGCAAAAATGCTGTAAACTAAGAATGCTTTCAAAAATATAAATAATAATTGTTTATTTTTACCTGTTTACATAATGCAAAGTGAGCGAACAAAAGAAAAATCTAAATCAAATCAATATTTGGTGTTACTACCCTTTGCCTTCAAACCAGCATCAATTCGTATAGGTACTTGAACAAATTCAGGGATTTTGTAGGATTATAGTCATAGTGTATGATCAACCAATTATACCAAACAGGTGCTAATGATCATCAATCTCACATGTAGGTTGAAACACAGTCATTAACTGAAACAGAAGCAGCTCTGTATGAGGCTTAAAACTGGGTGAGGAACAGCCAAACTCTGCTACCAAGGTGAGGTTGTGGAAGACAGTTTCATGTCACAGGTCATACACCATGGCAAGACTGAACACAGCAACAAGACACAAGGGTAGTTAAACTGCATCAGTAAGGTCTCTCCCAGACAAAGATTTCAAAGCAGACTGGGCTTTCAAGATGTGCTGTTCAAGCTCTTTTGAAGAAGCACAAAGAAACGGGCAACATTGAGGATTGTAGACGCAGTGGTCGGCCAAGGAAACTTAGTGCAGCAGATGAAAAACACATCAAGCTTATTTCCCTTCAAAATCGGATATCCAGCAAGTGCCATCAGCTCAGAACTGGCAGAAACCAGTGGGGCCCAGGTACACCCATCTGCTGTCCGGAGAAGTCTGGCCAGAAGTGGTCTTCATGGAAGAGTTGCAGCCAAAAAGCCATTCCTCCGATATGGAAACAAGGCCAAGCGACTCAACTATGCATGAAAACATAGGAACTGGGGTGCAGAAAATGGCAGCTGGTGCTCTGGACTCATGAGTCAAAATTTGAAATATTTGGCTGTAGCAGAAGGCAGTTTGTTTGCCGAAGGGCTGGAGAGCAGTACAATAATGAGTGTCTGCAGGCAGATACTTATTCATCATACAATACCATCAGGGCATATGATTGGCCCCAAATTTATTCTGCAGCAGGACAATGACCCCAAACATACAGCCAATGCCATTGAGAACTATCTTCAGCGTAAAGAAGAACAAGAAGTCCTGGAAGTGATGGTATGGCCCCCACAGAGCCCTGATCTCAACATCATCGAGTCTGTCTGAGATTACATGAAGAGACAGAAGGATTTGAGGAAGCCTACATCCACAGAAGATCTGTGGTTAGCTCTCCAAGATGTTTGGAACAACCTACCAGCTGAGTTCCTTAAAAAACTGTGCAAGTGTACCTAGAAGTGTACCTAGTGGTCACACCAAATATTGATTTGATTTAGATTTCTCTTCTGTTCATTCACTGCATTGTCTTAATTGATGAAAATAAACTATTAACACTTCCATTTTGAAAGCTTTCTTAGTTTACAGCATTTTTTCACACCCGCCTAAAACTTTTGTACAGCACTGTATTAAGTAGTATTTGCACTTTCATGCAACTACTACTCAGTACAGTAGTTCCCAAGCTTTTGTTGTAAACAGACGTTCTTGGTCAACTTGCCTGTTTTATTTCCTTTTTTTTTTTTTTTTTTTTAAACACTTGGCATTTGGGAAAGCTTGGTACTTCACCTGAGAACCTGCTAAATCGCATTTCAAATGCAGAGTAACCATAATGTGTGTTGGCCTTTGCTTCCCTTCAGGCTGTTCAGCTCTAGCAGTGTGGAGGGCATCATGCAGAACCTGAAGGCGGATGGCTCGCCATTCGCCAAGAAACAAGCTGAGGTTTGTTCTTGACCTGTGGCTTAATCAGAATCACACGTGTAATTCATTTATTCTCCAAGTAGAAGTACAGGTATCTGTCAGTCTTGTTGCTGTGGCATATTCATAACTTACACTCAGCAAAACAGTTCATACTCACACACATGGTACAAGGGACACATAGTACAGCAGCATCATGAAGACCCTTTTGAACCATTTTAAAATATCATTCATGCAGCCCAGTGTACCTTTTTGCACTTCCGTTTGCAATCCAACGTCCCACCACTACCACATGAAATCCCACTGACAGTACTGGAAAGCAGCCAGAGCATTACTTGGCTGTAGCAGTAGATGTCAGTAATGAGTAACTGCCTCAGTTTAAGCACCTAATGGGGTCAGCCTTCTTCTGCCTTTTTGGCTGGACAAACATCCTTCATGAGAGATCTGAGAGCTCTCAGCAAAACAGAGTGGTTCCAGCCCACCAATTTGCTCCATGGATGTGACTCATTATACTGAGCTGCTCTCTCTGCTTTTCACTTTGTTTATACCCAGATGGTCCAAACAGATCAGACTTGTGAAAGACAATGCACAGCCTCATGAAATAGCACACATGCCCTGGGTTATGCACATCTCTCTCTCTCTGTCCTCTTTCCCTCCCTCCCTCTTCTCTCTCATTTCCTTTTCCTTCTACTGATTGCTCAAAGTCCACTCCAGGGTAAACAGTGTGGTATGACTAACACCAGCTGTTAACATTTGCCTGAGTTGCATCATGATCCTTATTATTTGTAGTCCTAAGGCCAAAGTGCATGGTTTTTGAATTTTTGAGATGTTTTAACCGGAAATGTTATCCAACTTCAATTGTATGATGAATATTCTTTAATTATCCTGGGGATGAACAAGTATTGCTCAACTGTTTTCAATCTGCTGGTAATAACAAATACGTAAACAACTCCCTAATGTGTCATAAATCCATGTTTACCACATATATCCTCTGAAGCTGTGGAATTTAAAAGTCAGGCTGCACTGCTGCTGATTGTTTGGGGTTATGAACATGTGGCCGGAAGAGATTTAGTCTAGACAATTGGATATTTTCT
Organism: Neoniphon sammara; assembly: GCA_900302535.1. Taxonomy (NCBI): domain Eukaryota; kingdom Metazoa; phylum Chordata; class Actinopteri; order Holocentriformes; family Holocentridae; genus Neoniphon; species Neoniphon sammara. The sequence goes on along the minus strand of OMKZ01016032.1, from coordinate 99,837 downwards.
GAGCCGCTGTCTCCCTAGTACATTAAAAATGCATGCTGTGTGTCAGAGTGGCTGTCTGTATTTACATATTGCAATGCTTTTTACATGACTGTCAACTACTTCACAATTTGCAACATTTTTATCAGATAGGGATACATTCTGAGACGACACTATTGGAGGGTGGGATTGCAGTAGGAAAGGCAGTAGGAAACGTGAAGTGACAGAGTGGCCCTGCAGGAGTACATATGTTTCCAGAGAGAACTATCTCACTCACAGCATCTTAATGCATGAGTGTTGTTTCCCATAAATAGCAAAGCACCCCATGTCCTCTCCTCCAGACCCTGTCCAAGATGTCTCCCATGTCGCTGAAGATCACCTATAAGCAGCTGCAGGCAGGCGCCTCTCTGAGCCTGCAGGACGTGCTGGTGATGGAGTACAGACTCAGCCAGGCCTGCATGGTAAAAATCAACACCTAACAGGAGCTTTTATCCCAGGAAAAAAATATCAAATTCGATTCTCTTCATTTTCATATTTTTCACACATGGTGTGCAATTGGATAGGAATAGGATGATTAATGAATTATTGTTGGGAATGAGGAGTCAAGATCCTCACTAATGCTGCAAGATATCCTTTTTTTCCCTCCAATTTTTAGATTCTTGACAATTTTTAAAATCAGGCACTATTAGGGAGAAACGTATTCTATCTATATTAACTTGAACTCCTTTGAGAGTTAGTAGGTCAGTTGTGACATGATATGTGAGAAAAAGATCTAAAATGTTCATTAAGTGGATGTGATAATATGTATGTTTTTCTGTTATTTTGCAGAGAGGCTGTGACTTCTATGAGGGCGTAAGAGCTTGTAAGTTCAAATCAAATCAAACCAAAATGTCTGTTTTGCTTTTTTTGTACTTTTTTACAAATGGGCAAAGAGGTTTTGTATGCGGTCAACAAAACTGATAAACAATGACTCTACACATGATGATACAGTGCTTTGGCCACATTTTCAAGATATGGAAATGGACAGTATTGCCTTTAGGGAGGATTGGAAAATGAACAGTGTTGCAAACTGTATAGGATTGCATAATGGGATTTAAAGCTAAAGCTTTGGCGTGTTGAGTTGTACAGTTACCTGGGTGTGATCTGAGTCCGCATGATGGTGAAATATCTCTATCCTCTGAGCTGCTAATCCAGAATAGTGTATTTGTATCTCTCCATTCACTTACATAGTGTGTTTCAGCACATAAACCAACTTGAACAAATCAGATAATGGCAATATAAAAAACAAGTAACAGTACCCATTTTTTATGTAGTTACAATGATTTGTCAAAGCAATATCAAGTCGTTTTTTGCTGCTGCGAAGTTACTATGCAGAAGTTACCTGCAGACACTACTGCCAGATCTACTTTCCAATTCAAATCTGAAAATTATAAGAAAAGAGATGTTTAATTTCCTCAAAAAATGGGTACCAAGACTGTTTTTTTATGTTGGCATAATCCACTTTGTTCACTTTGGGTTATGTGCTGAAAGTGTTATTTTTGGGACCGGTTTGTCCGCGCTATGAAAATGAATGGAGAGATACAAATACAGTATTCCGGATTAGAAATGGAATGGAATAGAATGGTTTGGATGGATTTTTAAGACCCCATAGCATAAATATATCTGTGAGGAGTTTATTGGATTATTGATCAGTTCCTGTGACTCAGCAGTTAATTTGCTAAGTACAGAGATTTTTGTTTTTCACTACTATAAAGCTCATTCTCAAGCTAAAAAAGTAATGAAGCCATATTATATTTTTATTGTAATATACTGTTGCCTGGGTTTAACCGCTCTTCTCAGTCAGCTTACCTCTGCACTTTGAAAATGTATCTTTGTTTCAGTTATAGGTTATCGTCACTTGAGGTGATGGAAAGAGTTAGGGAGGCTGCGTCAGAGAGTTTTGTCAGAGGAGAAAAGTTCTATCAGTGTTGTTGTGCTTCCTACGGGTTGCCAGTAGAGGTCGATAAATGTTACAGATTACTCAATGCCTGTTGACAGCATCGCCTCCAAAATGTTACTCGTGTATTACTCACATCATCTGACGCCAAGATGCGTGGCAGCCTGCAGTGCTGCTTGGATCTGACATCCGGAGCTACCACTGATATATTTTGTTTCCCGATGTCTGTGTGTCGCCAGTGCTCGTTGACAAGGACCAGAGTCCCAAGTGGAATCCGTCGACACTGGAGCAGATTTCAGACCAGAGTGTGGAGGAGTGCTTCTCCTCACTGGGGCAAAAGGACCTGCGTTTCTGAGTAAAAACAGTTACTTCCCACTTCACTCACTCACCGCCAAGCCTTCTCAAAATGGGTGTAGCCCACTCAGCTTCCTATCCTCTTAGCCCTCCATTCACAGTCAGTCATATGAGAAGGCTCCTCTACTGTGGATGGATGGTTACAAAGGAGACACAGAGTGTGTTTAGATAATCTCTGTTTCCAAGTCGGTACTGTAAACATGTCATGTTTATTAAGCATATACAGTTTAATCCTAGACCATTAAACAGAATTCTGTCTCCTCTTTTGCAACTTACCCTTCGCTTCTCTCTTGAAGTTCAGTGAAATGTTACAAGAAAATTTAGATTCATAGGCTGCTCCGGTGCAGCCAAGGAAAGAAGACTCTGATTTTTTGCTCACAGCCAGAAATAGAAAATAGTAGCAGTAGAGGCAGCTGACAGATGCCCTGGGTGTCACAGATATAAATACAGTATGCTGTTTTAGTGTAAACATGTTGTGCATTGGACGTGGAGCCTTTTCTACACATTATCTCAGTGTGCAGCTTACTGAGGAGTAAGCCACACAGCAGCACTGCATTAACAAGAGGACATGGGTGGGAGGGGGTGTGTGATCTCACCACTGAGTGCTTTATTACATTTCCTGTGGATGATTGTTGATGTGAAATGTATCAATATCAACTGGACTGGACAGCGTGCTCACTTGTTTTCATTGTAGGAAATGTACAGTTTTGATTTCTTTCATTCTTGCCAGTGTTTTATCCTCATGAACAATCCTACAGGCTTGTTTCCCTGAGTGTCTGTATTTCCATAAATATCGCATGGATAAAAGGTTTTCTGTCATATCCATTTCATATGTATATGGCCGAGTAGGTGACACGGACATAAGCAGCACTCCTAAGGTAACTGATGGACTTGAAGTATATAACTGTATTTTAGGAAACACATTTGATTTCTACAGTCTTTGAATCCCATTGCACAAGGGAACCCATTTGGTGAAGCCTTTTTGATCCCTTTGTAATAGATGCATCATTTATGAAGCAAACACAGTCAGATAAGACAGTGGTGCTTAAATAAATGGCAATAAAGAGTGTTGGTAATATAACTTATTTTGTGTTTCACCATACATGCATGTTGTACTGTTTCTTACAGAGGAAAAGCACTACTCAAATATTTTGTGGTTGTCAAGGAAGAATGACTGTTCTTAAGGGTAGGATATTTTTTATGTCGTTCATATAGTGCTGCTGTAAAACAGCTATAAATCTTGTTAAATGACTTTATTACAGCATGAAAGCACAGTGGTCCTGCCCGGAAGTCTTAAAAGGTAAGCACATGCTGTTCAATTATTAGTTTGTGTATTCCAGCAGCCACTTTGGCAGGTAATCTTGAAATTTTGTTTGAGTAGTAAAATAGTAAAAAGGTAAAAGGTGAATTTTGCTAACCACCAGTCGCAGAGGCCACAGGATGACAAGGCAGTTTTTTTCTGTGTGAATGGAGGATTCAGAGTTAAAGCTACCTAATACTACAGATTGCGATGCACTGCCAAATAATCCAGCATTGTCATTACGACTTTTAAATGTTATCTAGTGGGAGTCTGCGATACATTATGAAATATTATGCCTTTTTTAACCTTATCCAAAGAAAGTTCTACTTTCCAGTAATGACCTGCTTTATAGTCTGACTCAGTGCAACAACAATCTCATTTCAAATCTAGCCTCTTAAATTTTGTGTATCATATTCATTGAGCGACACTCAAAACTGCCAAATACACACTTTCATTGAATTGAGTGGCTTTATGACTCGCTGACCACTACGTACTGTAAACAGTAAGGCTGCCATAAACACACTTGAGAACACACAGTATTTGTCTTGGGCTCACAGATAAGCTCTAATGGCTTATGGCTACGATTTGCTCTTCAGATAAGCTTTGACCAGGAGTCATTTCTAATTCCTTTTGTTTGCCCTACGTGTAACAGAGCTATCGAGCCTCTGAGCACACTTTTAAAAAGGATGTGTGTCCGTGTATTTTGTTTGAGGCAGCACACACTCTGGTTACTGTTCAACACAATAAAATGTGTCACTATGTGCCAGTGATATGTTGAAAAGTAACAGGTGTATGCTGTTAAAACCCATTAAAAAACTGTTCAGTATAATGTAAAAATCTAGTTAAACGTCCTTGTGTAGTTGAAATCTGGATGTCACTGTGTAATAAAGCACGCATTAAAAGGCAAACTCTATCAAAGAATTCATGAAAGAAGGCATAAATCTCAGATTTATTGGCATTGCTTTTGTCAATCATTTTTTACATATATGTACATTTTGCAAGTGAAATGAATATTGTACTAAATGCAACATAAAATGGTCACTCATTTTACATTGTTTAACACTGATACGTAAGCTGGGAGAATGCGTCTTATGCAGCTGCTTCCTGGAAGCTAAATTTTACCCCTTTGGCAGCAGAGAGAAAAAAGAAAAGAAATGTTGCAGATGGATTCTGTCATTGCTGCTCATCCTGCTACTTTGACGTGGTGTGTCTCACTCAATCATACAGTCAGCTCACTACTTTTTTCTGCTTGACCTTTGGCCATGCTAGCTAACATCTTTGTCCTATGGGCCACTCAGATGCTTAGACAAGCATCTTGATTCACTGATATATGTAAGAAACAAGTGCAACTTCTGTTTGTCTTTACAGCTCAGGCTGAAGCCAATTTCAGTGGCAGTGTGGGTAAGTCTAAAGCCTCTGGTCACCTTTGCCAGTGACAGTAATGTCACACTACATCACACCTGTGCTGACCTTTGCCTATAAGTCATGTATCATCAGCTCAGTTGGCTTGGTGCAAGATGGCGCCAAGCTGTGGATTATGGGCTCCTGCCTGATTTTAAACCATTATGTTTTTTAATGAAACGCAAAACATCAAACAGGATCAGAGATACATGTTACAAATTGTTTTAAAAACTGCAGTTAAACTGAGGTAATTCACTTAGTAATTTGCACTTTTCCCAGCATTTGATTTATAGTGAGGGGAAGGAAGGCCTAGCAGTAAGTGTTTTGTAACCAGAGGGGTGCGGGTTCGCTTCCCAAGTGTAGCCATGCCAGTCAGTGTACACGCTAGCAAAACACACAGCCTCAAACAGAACTACCACACAATGGCGCATCAAGTAGGATGTGGCCACTACTGCAGCAACCCACACCCAGTCCAAACACCTGCTTGCTGTTATAAAATAATTCAAAATGGGTGACCAGTCTTTAAGCTAAGAATCACAGTTCCCAAAAGGACGCATTAGCAGCCTTTCAGTCAGTATCCGTGTTCATTGTGTTGATTGGAAGACACAGATGTTTGAAGAAAGACATAGGCATTTACACAGAATTAGAAAAAAAAAATCTTTAACTCTGTGTAACAGATAAAAATCCCTTTATGGCTACCATAGTAGGGAAAATCAGATTCACTACAGTTGCTTCTTGTTTAGATCAGCATAAGAAAATCTGATCTGTGCCACAGGGTTCAAAGATGGGTCTCTTGCCTGGGTAAACGCAAACACAGATGATACCATAATTGATATAATTTAATAACATTGTTTGTTCCGCTTTTTCCCAGTGTTGACATCACATTGGAAATCCAACTTTGATGTTAAACACAGTATCCAAAAAGCAGTTTATGACATCAACATCAAGCCAGCATCTTTGATATACAGCCTAGAAAATAGATTGCTATCACCCGGGTTGGGGTCAATTCACTCTCAGTTGGTTCCATGTATAAAATCTAACTAACTTTCCACTATTTGCATTGTGAAGAAAATCTGCACTTTGAATGCATTTAAAGTGATTTGACCCAAACCCTAGTTATCACATTCTTTTCATGACAGTTCACACAGCATACATTATCGCTGTGGCGGTTTTCTCTCATGCATAGTGAAAGCACCCATTTTGTTTCAAAACCCTAACTTCACAGAAAACAATTCTCAATGCAACTGTGACATTAGCAAATCTTTATCATTTTATCTCAAGCAAAATAAATAACATCCAATCAAAAACAAGGAATGTGGTATGGGGTAGAAGTATATCATCCCTAATCTTTGCAGTGTGTTCACACTGTGTATCGGAAGGCCCCAAGAGATTACTCTCTCCATATAGATTAGTGCAAAGTATGTTTTATTTGCTTATTTTAAATGTAATGGGTCAGGGAGTAGTGTTTTATAGCACACCAATATATTTCTGCTGAGAAACCCCACTTACAACAGCCCTTTTATTATCAGTTTCCACCCAACTCACCTAAGCAACGCAGTTTGTAAACGGAGGCTTTGATGCCATTACAAGGTTTAAGTAAAATTTTGAATGATGATGCGCTTTAACTAGAGGTGGCCACAGGTACAGACAGCAATAATACAGCATCTGTGTCTGTTGGATTTTCTTATACAATATAAATAAACACACACACTAATTTTTTATTCTAATTTTTTGGCCACTATTATACCATTAAGGAAATATTAATGTTCTTAGGGAAGAGAAGGCAAGTGGTGAGAATACCTGCCATTGTTTTCTATGGCTTATCAGCTTGTGTGCTGAATTATTTTGATTGATACTGGTACAAACCATTGATCTTTATCTACACAATAATGCTGTAATCACTACAACAATGTTGAAGCATGTAATTTCGGAGCTGAGTCATTGTAAAGGGTGGTGTGGCAGTTTTCCTTCACAAGAGAGGAGAGTAGCGTGTGCCTCATCAATGCACTTGGGCTTAGCTAACAATAGAGCTTAGCTAGTAATATGACTTGCAATTATGTGCAAATCCCAATGACATCAGTTACAGTACCAGTGCACACATTTGACGGGATCTGACTTTTGAGTTGCTGGCCTATAGCTCTGCTCTCTTTCTGGCCGATAAACAAAATGCAGACACTTTTAATTTCCCCTGGATCATAAATCATGTAAAACAATTAACAGAAGCCTCCTACAATGTTTTGTGCTTATAATAACATTTATTAAGGGCTTTGGCGGTTGTCATCCCCTATTGCAAATATATCAACTCTCCCTCACTGGTGTATATATCTCTGGCGCTCAGTTATAAAACAGCACCACACTATTTTAAGGAGCCATATGCACTGGATTAAAATGTCATGGTCTTTTAGAGTTGCATATTTGTGCTGTTGTCCTCCATAGGGCAGATCATGGCAGTACTTCTTGGTTAGGCATTATACAATGACAAAATGTTGAAACAAAAAACAAACTAGGCCTACACATTTTGGCTAGAACCAAAAGTTTTTTTGTTTCGTGAGTCCATCTCTGTTGTGGAGCCAAATCCTGTTGCTAAAGTATGTCAATCCTCTCTCATGCCCTCGTTTCTTTGTGGCTCAAAGACCAGCGGTCTCTGGGGATCTGGGTCCTATTGTCATACTGTATGTAGAATATCCTAGAACTTTGTTGGCTGCTATGATTGTGTATACACCACTTCTGCAGCATCACTTAGTCGGCGCGACCTACTTTGAGGTCCTTGTCTGCTGGATGGATGGCTATGGTTGAGGCTGCCTAATGGGCATGTTGGGCAGAGGTGAAGGAAGTGCTCCTCATTGTGGCTGCACCACAGGGTCTCCGGGGAGGCCATTACAGAAGACCTTCAGCCCCAGGAACCTTTTGTCAGACAAGAAGGAAGCAGGGCTGGGCAGCTGAGTGTGTTTCTGACCTGGTGACACCAGCAAAAGTTTTCAAGTGAGAGTCCTCGCCAAGTGTGGGAGCCTATTAATAACTTTCTTGGTAGGAGGAGAGAAATTTGGCCCCAGGACAGCATCAATGGACAGGATAGGCTTTCACGGGTGGGGAAGAACATAACGATCCATAGAAGTATTTTCTAGAATTTCCTGCTACGCACGAGGGACATCATCCGCTGGGATCGAAGATAGATATGGTCTAAGAAAGATAATATCCAACTGGAACCACAGTGCTTCAGTAAGACTCAAGCTTTGATGCAGAAATCGTATGAAACGTGGCCATGATCAGAGCGCTGGGGTCGTTCAGGTCACTGGCTCTTGAGACAGTCACTCCATGTGTAATCCAATCCAAACAGTGCACAACAAAACAACAGCATTGGAAAATTAACTTCCCATTCTCGGCAGGTAGATGTTTGGCTGCATTGACAGTTGGGGGGAAAACCTTGAACAAAGGGTAGATGTTTTCTGGCTTAATGCAGCAGTACCTCAGCACTGAGAATAGTGGCCAATCCCAGTAAAGTTGTTACTAGTGCACACACATTTGACCTTACTGGTGAGATCAGATCAGATGGGTTAATCCACCACATCATCAGATCGCATGTAGACCTAGAGCCTCCAGTGCACAAAAAACAGACTTCGAATACAAGCTTTGTCCAGGCTGAATGGAAGAGGGCAGACCGCCACGCACCTCCCCATCTCATGGCACATCGCATTCAATGTAGGGGATGTCGCTGTAGCGGCTGTCTACCTCCACCCACTGTTGTACGGCCCGGGCCACTATCTCCTCAGACAACCGCTGGGCATACTCCAGCAGCACAGGGTTGACCTGTGGCGAGCCCTCCACTGAGCCCGTCTCCGACTGAACCAAGTAGGCTTTCTCGCCCTTTGTCCTCTTGGCTTTGCCATCCGCCTTCTCCATAGAGTTTGCATTCTGGGCTGCTGAGTTGCTCCTCTTGGATTTGACGCACCCCATACTCTGGAAAGTGTAGCATGGATTTACTTCAGGGTGGAAAGGTGAGAAGGTTCAGTGGCAGTTATGTGTGAGTGTAAAACAAGGGTGTTTTTCTTCACTTTGATTTTTCCAGTGATTCTCAATATATGTCAGGAAATGTGTCCCAATGCCACACCTTTCAGCCTCCTTAATTCCTCCTCAGCTTCTTTCCGCTGTTGGTTTTGTACAACTATCATCCACTCACTCTCTCATCCATATCTGCTTGTAAATATGTAACAGCTGTTAAGAGATATGGCAGAGGGTGTTGGTTTCAGAGGGCACAGGGGTCTGCCGGCTAGGAGGTCCATCCCTGTCTGGGACCGGCAGTGCCGAAACAGCTCTGGTCTGTCCTGCTCCTTCGCTGACTTGAACTCATCCCTTCCTTAACTGCAGAAAGAGAGACAGAAAGAGAGAGGGGGAGAGGGAGGATTTCAGTGATTTATTTTCCATCAGAGGCAGCCTAAAAATACCAGATGGTGGGGACGAGGAAAGGATTGTGAACGATTTTCACAGTAGCTGTGGCATCTACGTGACAGGCTCCAGTAGACTGGGTGAGGCCTCGGCACGCCCCCTTTAGTTCTGCTGACCTCTGCAGGGTCAGAGGGCCTCTTTTATTACATGAGACTGGCTACTTTTGCTCATCAAGTGTATTATTCACTCATCCACTTCTACATCAGTGTTTTATGACTCACTCCTATAACCTGTTTAGTATAACACAAAATAGAAAGGTCTGTCTCTGGCTTGAATGCACTGATGCTGTTTTGCTGTAAGCCTGCATGTCCATCTGTTCCAGTAGGCGAGCTTCACAAGCCTGATTCAGTGTGACAGGTCATTTTCTAGGACTAGGCCTTAGTGCACAGTTGACTACAGCGGGAAACATGTGCTTCATTCAGAAAGATGCATATTGTAGGGTAGCCTACAACACAGCTTGTGAATGATTTATGCAGAGTGGGAAGTCTGGCTGTGTATGAAATAACGTTTAGATGTCCACAGAGCATCAGACGCCAACAGAGGGATTTCAACCCTTGCAGAAATCTCCTGCAACCTATGATCCTCTGGTAACAGGTTTAATGGTTTCCAAAGAAATCTTATGTTATTATGCATCAAAGTGTGAATGCATTCATTGGCTGTCAGACTGATGGGATTTGGATTAAGCCAGACACAGACTTTGTTGAATGACACAGGTCAGAGCTTTGTGTTTGCGTAGTCGTGCATGAACTGAGCAGTTATGCTGCAATGGAAATACATATGCACACCATTAAACGTAACATTTCTAAGTCAAAAGCATGTATTGTGTAGTCCTAGCCCATGATGTTATACATACTTTTCAGAGAGCACGGCGTCAGATTATTTCCCATTCCACCAAAAATAATCCAGCGAGAGAGAGAGAAAAAAAACAACAACCCAAGGTCGTTTAAGTAAATAATAATCCAGACATAGTCGGGGATTGCGTCGGTTCTTCGGCTCCCCTCGGCTCTTCAGACAGCCATGGGCATCCGAGGACTTCTACTTGAAACTTAAAAGGTATCGATTGTAGGCAATGTGCAAGAAACGAGGAAATCTCCAAGTTGTCGCTCATAGGTTTGGTTACAGCAGGATGAACCGCTGCGCATCAGGCTGTTTAAGAGATGTAAATCCAAATAATCTGGAAAAGAACACAACAGACACAGGAGTCGGGTGGACGACAGATCTTTCCCTTTTCCATTCACGTCGCTCCACGGCACGTAGGATATCCTCAACAGAGGATCAAATCGGAGGTTTTGACTGAGTTCAGTGCAACGACACTCAACGGCAATTAACCGTGTTGCAGCGGTCTGTAGGGGAGGAAAACGTGGATCAGACAGTGCGCATTGGACAGCGACTCTCCAACACTTTGGCTTGTGCAATATCGCCCTCTTGCGGCTCCACTCTCAGCTACAGCTTGTTTCAAAAGAAGACAGCCTGTACGATTTTCAGTAATAATACTTAGGATGACCATGAAAAGAAAAGCTATATATTTTTTTCATTTTTAACTTAGTCAAAAACAAATTAAAATAAGTCAACGTTTAATAGTGGTGCCCGGAAGCAGGAAAATATTTAATAATATAGCGAGTAATACTAATGGAACCTACATGGCTTTTGAAACACTGTGCCTACACTGTAAAAACTCATAGTGCAGTTTAGGGAAAAAACTACCTCATCTTAAACCAATACCTTTACCTATACACAAGTGTTTGTCAGTTTCAGCTTATCAGCTTTGTAAGTGATCATCATGAGTTCATGACTTGTCTCATAAATATGAATTAACCTTACCCAGCAGCCCATTCACTGAATATGTAACAGCTGAACAAGAAACAGTGTTAACTTATCTGCACTGGATTTGAGGTAAGTCTCCAGAAAGCCTTCCTACTTGGTGTTAATAAAGTTGCAGGGTATAGACTTCTGTGCGTATTATGTGAACGCTTGTCTGCTGTAAAAATTGAAAATAATTACCATGATGAAAATAGCATCTATCTATCTATCTATCTATCTATCTATCTATCTATCTATCTATCTATCTATCTATCTATCTATCTGATAAGCACTCATTAATTAGGCTAATTGGTCCATTGCCGAAAAACTACGGGCCTTTTAATGCCAGCAAGGCTTTTATAGGACGCGTAATTACGTCCTTTAATTGAGGAGATTCATCAGCAGCTGAAAATGCATTTGTCAACTTCTGAAACTTCAGGCAAATAAAGATGATTGTTATCACATGTGAAAACAATAATTGCAGTAGGCTACAAAGAATAAGGCAATTTGAGTCCTTGGATTTGGACCTGAAGGTAATTAAAGTCCTCTGATGTGATGCATGTCCAGCAGAGCTAATGGCCAGACTGTGGTCAAAGGTCCTCACACTCCTCGGCTTTATCATTTTGTTTCTAAGTCAAAATTCCCCAAGTGCAGAGCAGAGTACTAATGAAGCCACATAAAGGTGTTGATCCGTCTTGTCAGATAAGCCAAATGGCCAACCGACCTGCAGTATGTAATATTAGTCCCCCAGGAACGTGTTTCTGTGACTGATGTGATTTTGCTTTCCAAATTCTTTGAAGTAGCACACGGTGTAAAGCCGTGGCTCATCGTGCGCTTCATTTTTCTCCAATGAGAATAAATCGCGGTGCCCGTTAATCCCGTTTGGTTCTATAGAATTCCATCTCTCTCTTCTCTAATATGATGTTGTCCCAAACGCACTGAAGACTGCTGCTCATGTTTGCAGCGCCGTGCGTCATGTTGTGGCTGTTGATGTTTGCCACACGATGGCACTAAATATCTTTTCTTAAAATGTATTTGTTGGAGCCAAGGTAAATCTCGCTGACAATCATTTGGTATTATCAGTTTTGGTATTAAGTTGACCCTAAAAATCAATTAAAGCTTGTCTGTTAGGCGCGTGGGATTTTGCTCTCATTAGATTATCCTAAAGCTTGATTTGTCCTCAAGGAGACAATTCATTATCATAGCCAAGCAGACAGAAACGACCATACACGTTATTATTACTGGGACGCACGACTTGACAAGAACGTATATGATATGTGATCACCCAGATTGCCTGCAATTTCTACTGAATAAGTCAGGGTGCAAGTTTAATAAAAATAGCCTATTTTAAAATGCAGTTTTGTGAAATGTGCCTATCCAGAACCCAAAGACAGACTTTAATATTACTGCGTATTTTGTTTAATTTTAATAATGGATGTGGCTAAATTTTTTGCTCCATTAATCATTTCTTATTTTGTAGCTATTAAAATAGACTACAGGAATAGACAGACTTATAGTTTGAGGTTTATCCGACTATTACATAGTACACCTATTTCGTGGTAGAGAGTTAGGTCGCATCCCTGCGCTCATTTCGCAATCACTGTCAGAAAAATTAATTTATCCATCTGCAGACACGTTTAGCACATGCTTGCAGTCCCCAATCCCTTTATGGTTTGACAGCGAAAAAAAACTTTTCATGTCAGTCGGTTAAATTCATTGTTGCCAGTCCAGCCAATCATAGTATTTGACGACACAAAAGAGGCTAAAGTTGGAGTATATAAAGGTGTGCGCTAATAAAGTATGATGCCTATCAGTGTGAGACATTAATTCAAACCCAGTTCAGTCGCGTACAACAACTCCAACGCACACCAAGGGATCCTTTTTAAAGCAAACTTCGCACCTTAGACAATGCATCTGTCTCAGATTCTGGTGTATCTTAGCTTGCTGATGGTTTTGGGTCCACTGGGTTTGGGTGACCAAGCGACGCAACAGCAACCCTCTGCTACCGTAACAGAAGACGCGGAGCAGTGTTCAACATGCGACGTCCGACAGCAGATTAAAACCATGAGATTAAATGCAATCAAGTCCCAGATTTTAAGCAAACTGCGACTCAAACAAGCTCCCAATATCAGTCGAGATGTGGTGAAGCAGCTCCTGCCCAAGGCGCCGCCGTTGCAGCAGCTTCTTGACCAGTATGATGTGCTTGGAGATGACAATAAGGATGTGATTTTGGAGGACGACGACGAGCACGCCATCACGGAGACAATCATGATGATGGCCACTGAGCGTAAGTTTTCTTTTTTTTCCAGTGTGACTTGTCATTTTCCTCATTGTCTGAATGATGCAAGGGAAGCACACGGGGAGCGCAGTCATTTACAAAATAGGTTTTTACGCACGGGATACAGAACGCGTTTCCAAGAGTTTACACAAGATTGACAGACTCTATTTTGAGAACACATTGTAGGTTTTAATGGGTATTGGTACTTGAAGCATGCATATAAATCTATGCATATTGATAAGCCTTCAAACATAAGGGGTTCAGATATTCGGTGCATTTTGATAGATACCATGCGTGGTCATTACGCACAAACAGATGGCAGGATTATTTTTTATTAGTCCACCTACAAAGTACATAATGTCATATAAGGGATGCTTTAAAATTGGTTGACAGTTGTTTGGGAAATATCAAGTGCACATGGTCAGTAAACAGTGGACCGCTTTTCTGCCTGTCTCTCTCCAGCGGAATCCATCGTCCAAGTGGATCGAGTACCAAAGTGCTGCTTTTTCTCCTTCAGTCCAAAGCTACAAGCCAATCGCATAGTCCGAGCCCAGCTCTGGGTACATCTGCGGCCAGTGGATGAAGCCACTACAGTGTTCCTGCAAATCTCCCGCCTGATGCCGGTCACAGACGGGAACAGACACATACGGATCCGGTCCCTGAAGATCGACGTGAGCGCAGGGGTCGGCTCTTGGCAAAGTATAGACGTCAAACAAGTGTTGACTGTGTGGCTGCGGCAGCCGGAGACCAACTGGGGCATCGAGATTAATGCCTTCGATTCAAGGGGAAATGACTTGGCCGTGACCTCCGCAGAGCCAGGAGAAGAAGGACTGGTGAGTTGGACTTTATTTCACGTTAAACTGCATTATGGTCAGGTGTAGGAATGTTTACCTGAAGTGATAAACTAGCAGAGTCGAGATCAATATAATTTTAATTCAACAATAAATGTACAGGAACAATTTTCTTGGTGGCATTTGTGCAGTAATATTCATTACTGTAGCGGGCGAATTGGCTCAGTAGGTTACAGGACTCCACTTCGAATATTATGAAACGCAGAAAATCTTTGTAGACGGTCCCACAAGACCCCGAAACTTTGAGGTTCTAAAAGATCTAAAGGATTGGTTCTAAAATAAAATCCAGTTTTCCAACTGGATTTAAAAACAAGTGTATTAGATTTTCAATAGCACTGTATAGGAGTTTAACTGTAGGCTGGGACTAGTTGTGTGCATTGAGGCTTTGCAGAGACAGCAGGGGGTTACACACTGATGTATTCCACTAGAGGAAGAAGAAGTCAACATTTAAAAGACCTATGTAAGTTGATAATCAGCAAAGGCTCCATGTAGGCGCACACCTGCATTTGGACACATGCCCAGTCCACCAATAATCTCAAACCTTATTGCCTGATTACATAAAAGTTCACCTGCCCCAAATTCCTTAAAGTCTTCTGTGTGACTGTACAAATCAGAGTAATTGCCTGCACGCACACACTGGTACTATCAGTGACAAACACATCAGACGGCTCAAATACTGGCACTGGGCTCTGGGGCAATTAGAATACTTAGACGGCTGTGGTTAACCAACCGTCAAATGATCTAATTTCTTTAAAACTCCAAGTTTCATAATATTATCATGCCATGTTCCAAAGGTCGAGGGCAGCAGATTAAGAGATGTAAACTGAATGCTGTCATCCGCTTGCTTTTGCAAACCAACTTGTGCTATTTGCAGTGTATTCACACCCAGTCTTTTGTTTTTTGCAGCAACCATTCATGGAGGTGAAGATCTCAGAGGTCCCCAAGCGCTCAAGGAGAGATTCAGGCCTGGACTGCGATGAGAACTCGCCAGAGTCCCGATGCTGCCGTTACCCGCTCACAGTGGACTTTGAAGACTTCGGCTGGGACTGGATTATTGCCCCCAAGCGCTACAAGGCCAACTATTGCTCCGGGGAGTGTGAGTACATGCACCTGCAGAAGTACCCACACACCCACCTGGTGAACAAGGCGAACCCCAGAGGGACCGCAGGCCCGTGCTGTACCCCGACCAAGATGTCGCCCATCAACATGCTCTACTTTAACCGCAAAGAGCAGATCATCTATGGCAAGATTCCCTCCATGGTCGTGGACCGTTGCGGCTGCTCGTGAGTTGGGACGGGGGCCCTGGCAAAGGGGGAGACTGTGGCTCAGTCCAGTCTCCTACTTCAGACTTGTTGACACAACCAATCCACCATTACCAGTGCTTTCCTGCAGAACACGGTGCAATAGAACCAGAGTAGAGGCAACAAACAGCCTGACCTTCCCGCTGAGCAGCGCTTTCACAACCGACATATCGCATTCTGTTGTTTTTAGTTTTTGTTTTATTTTTCTTTCCTCCAGTGACATCTTAGCCATAGAGGCTTGAGGTCAGATGGATGCAGGAACACAAACGCATGTTGGACTTGGGAGTGGATGTAGACAGAAATTATACAGTTATCCAAAAACTCTTTCATCTGTCTCAATGTTCTGTGCTCTGTCCATTTATTCAAACATGCTGGCAGAATATACTCAAACATGCACATATGCCGTCCACTCTGCACTTTTCCCACTCGACCTTAACTCCTACCCCATTTCCAAGCAGTTACACCTTTTGCTAAGCTATGTATTTGTGATAATCATTTTGAGAATTATGTTTTCAGAGTGAAACCAGGAATCCTCATGGACTTTTTGAAAGGGCTTGGAAAACCACAGCTGGTGACACTTAAAGTGATATTTCACACTGGTAGAACAATGACATTTTTTAGTACACAAAGATTTACAGGACTTCGTTAATGATCAACTCCCAAAATTCGATGCTCACAGCTTTACCACTCTCATTTTAAAAACTGAGTGTAAAATTGTAACTGCAACAAATTTACCTACATATTTAGAAAATTAGATGCTTTTTTTCCATGAACTGCATCCAGTCTTTTAAGAAAGAATTTTGCCTTTCTTCAGTCATCAATATTGAGAGCTGGGGAAATATCATTTTTGGAGGTTGATTGCTCCTGAACTTCTATAGAGGTGTGCACACTGAAAAGTGAAAATGTTCTGGCAAAGTTAAATATCACTGTAAGTCTTGACTGGTCTTCATGTACCGTGCCATAATACACACACCCACATAACGAAGGAGCATTGTTGCTCAATCATAAAGCCTCTTCACTATCCAACAAAACAGCCTGACCTGCCCGATACACTTGAATTATTCTGATTGTAAATTCACATTACTGAACAGAAGGACTTGAACTGAAGGCACAATGAATGCAGCCTACACATGAAAATGTGTACAAGACAGAGACATGGATTATTGAGATGTATGAATGTTGAGATCATGCTTAAAATCTGTCTTACGAACAACACAGTTTGCACTATGGCACACCAATAGAAAGAATTGGTTGCTACAAAAGTTGTAAAAACTGATTTTGATATGTTTGCTAATTTGTATTGTATACATATGCCATTTTTTCCATTAGCAGTTGCCTTTCTGAACCACTGTTGGTAAATGTATAAAACCACAAACTAGCAAGAAAAAGATGTACAACAGCAACTCTATATACCTGTTTAACAAATAAAGTTTCTACCTTGTTTGTTAAGTTCTGTTTCTTGGAGTAGTTTTTGTTTTTCTGTGTAAAAACAGTATGTCCTAAAAAACTGCACTTCCTGAGAAAATAATTTTGCTCATTTTGTGTAAATAGTGGCTTTAAGACAGGTATTGTTATATAACTGTTCAAGTACATTTGGTCACAAGCCAGGGTCATGTAAATTCCTGACTTCTCTTACGCTTGTAACATGTAAAGGACACAATGTATTAATGCGTTATGCACATTATAAATCTTATCAGACGCCATACACGAAAGCATTATTTGCAACTTATTTTACATGGAACCGATGAAGATAAGTTTGTCAAAACAATAAAAAAAAATAAGGCACCAAGGCATGGCTTTGTTTTTAGTGTGACTGTAGAGACAGCATGGTGTCATTCAGCTGAGTAACAGATCATAGCCAAACTTGATGTTTCATTATCACAACACAACAAGCAGCAGGAACCTTAACGTGGTCACATCGCAGCCCCATTTCACACTTCAGCAGTTGAGCCATCTTTATGTCTTCAGCACATGGTGTAAGCCGATGAGTTACATGAGTAATGTGTGAGTGTGTGCTGCGAGCATGTGTGTCTGCAGAAGAGTAATGACAACACTTGTACTCGCTTGTACCTGATTACACCTGCACAATCCCATCATCGTAAGCCTGTTTTATTGCAAGTGTAATTCAGCCCAATTTCCCTGACTTTGCTTTTTTCCAGTGAAAGGGTTTCTGGAGTCAGGGATGTTGAAAGCACTGCAGTCTAATGAGAGGATGTGAACTCTGGCGTGCTCTGACAGCATGACCTATTCGACTGACGGCTTCATGGAGGCTTGACTTCCGCCCAGTAGAGGGCGAACTGAGCACTGCCCCTGAGAGCCACTTCCTTTCCTGCTGGGAGCTGGAAAGCTGCCATGACGATTGGTCGCACCAAACCCAGGGTGAAGTGGATCCACAGAACTTTTCCCTGGGGAAGGTTTTGAAATTCTACCCTTCTTCTGTTGCTGTATCTGTCTGCTGATGACGGTGTAAGATAGCAAGTGAATAAAAAGCTCTGCACTCTAGAGAGGAGTCTTGAGGAAAATTAAAGGTTAAATACTCTATGCAACATGACCTGGCCTAATTCTTGGAACTGAAACACATACAGTCACTCATAAAAATATGTATACTGAAATATACCAATACCAAAAGGTTTCCATACCACCTGCATCACTGCCATGCATTCAAATTTTAGTGGTAGGCAAGCTGCATAATAGCCAAAAGGCTGCTGTTTCATTTTTTGGTACCAACATTGACCGATGCAGCCAAAGTGCCTTAGGTCAAAGACACTTAAACCCTATGTACAGTATATTTTTAATAAGCTGCTCCTAGATGGCTTTTGAAAATGAGATAGTATTACCAAAACATTATAGGCAGTTGGTTGCCATTTGGCTGTATTGATCCTTGTAAGATAAGATGAAATTTAAATGGTTTCCATGGGTAAATTCGGTGTAATTTGTAGAAGAAAGAAAAGCCTTGCAGCCTGCTTCTCAAGCTGATAGATCATTTTAGCTGCATTCAAGTTAGCATCAAACTTATGAATCCTTTAATTGATGAGGAAATGTTATTTTAACTGAGAAAGTGACATATATCACAACTGTCACCTTAACTATCAACCCTTTATACTTCTATTTCTGTTCAGCTATTGGCATTTTAATGTCATTAGCAAAAGAAAACCCCTACTCACATCTCAACTTCAAATGACTGTAGAGATTCCAAGGTTAGTTTGATATCAAAAATATCATAAAAGGGTAAAAGATCTTACAATATTGCAATAATTGCATCTGTTTAAAAAGGTAAGACTGCATCAGTACTGTGCAGAGGCATAACTTACTTTCAGAAGGTTGTATACCATGCTATTAGTCATCAGAAACTGATGTGCAAATGCATGGGTACTCGGATGCCACAAAGCTGGCAATGACAACTTTGGGGTTGTAAGGCCACAGGACAGAACCCTCTTATAATATATAATCTCTGTCCTCTTTTCTCTGCCCTCTTTATAACCTGCATTACGATGCCTGCAACTGTGTTGTTTCCAGCAGTTTATCTGAGTCCAGTACTTTCCAACAATTTACAACAGTACACTCACATTAGTGGTAATTATGTATGGTGCATTTATGTGCATGTCTTAAAAGTCAGTACGTGGAGAATATGAAAACATCACTGTGTAATTCCCATGTGTTTGTTTACTAAGAGACTTCCCAAGTCCAGCATGTACGTTACTCAGATAAAATTAATGTCAACTTCCAAATGTTGGATATCCACCAGTGTACACGAGAAAGCTTTAGGAAGAAAAAAAAAAGATAAAACTGACTTTTTCCAAGTTTCCAGTGCTGACCTTTCAATTCTCCACATCTTGTGAATACACATTAACAGTTCCAGTATATGATGGAGCCATTTCCAGTGTATATATTGCTTCAGGAAAGATCACTTGCGTGTTAAAGATTAAATATGAGGCATTTTTGCTTTAACAACAGTGTGTAAAGTAGCTGTAAAAAAGCATCCCTGCATCCCCCATGATTGATGCAAGTCTCCCCAGGTTTATTTTTTAATTTATTAATTTAATTAGTATGCTTGGAGATTTTTTGTCTGTTGGTGGCACTGTAATGGGCCAATCAGTTTCATTTTCTGAATACTGAATATTAATGTAAAAACGCATCACCCCCCAGAGCTTCATCAAAGTTGACCCAGTAGTAGTTGGGATATTGAGCATGAAGCTTATTGCCCTGTTGGTGGCGCTGCAGTGGGCCAATCAGTTTCAGTATGTAAATGGAAGACATCAATATAAAGCTACATCATCTCTCCCAAGGTGCATCAAAATCAGGCCAGTAGTGTCTGAGACATTTCTGCTTGAAGCTTGAGGACATTCTGGCCTGTCTGTGGCGCTCTATGGTTCCGATCAGTTTCATTTTGTAAGTTCTGGATATCAGTATAAAAATGCGTAACTTCCCAGAGGTTCATCAGATTTGACCCAGTATTGTCTGAGATATTGAGAGTGAAGCTTATATGTCTGTTGGCATGGTTGTGGCGCTGTGGTGGGCCAATCAGGTTTATATTCAAAATGCTGGACCCCAGTGTCAAAATGCATCATTCACCCAAGTTTCATCTAAAACAAGGCAGCAGAGGCTCAGAAACCGCATGACAGACATATAGGCCAGTCCATAGTCCCTTTCCCAATCCTTGATCATAGGGGACAACAGAATGAGAAGATAATGAGTTAAACTTGAATCCACAACTTTGCAAGCATGTTGTACCCATCTTGGGCAACAGAGCCACCGAGACACCTGAAACTGGTTCTTTCAGCACTGTCACTGTTACTTCTGCTGAAGGTACATCTGTGGTTGTCTAAACAGATTGGACCAGTGCAACCTGTTATTTGTCAGTGATGGATCAGGTCGATCCTTCAGTAACTGCTGCTGTTTGCTTGTTTCAGGCCTCTTCATGAACAGGAGCTGGGAAACTTTTTCACTGAGCATCGCTACATCTGTCAAGAGTCAGACCCTGGAGAACTGTATCCGCCAACGACATTCCACCTCTGACAGGTGAGGAAGCGAGAGTGCGAGAACGGGAAGAAGGATGTTGGGCCGGAGGGGGTGGAGGGGTTGAGGGAGTAGTCCAAGGCAGCTGGAGACCCCGTTATTGGACTGGGTTCCTGTTGTGCAAGGTTCACAGAATTTGAGTGGACAGAACCTATACTCCTGTTAAAGTCCTACTTATTGGGAGGTCATTTACCTGGTACACAATATGGCTGCCAGTGTTTGATAATGCTGTTGTGGAAATCAGTATCCGTAAACTGCATGAGACTCATAGCGCTGATATGTTACCACAAGAAAACCACTGTTTTGTCCTGTGCTGAACTTGTCCAAGTGTCATGCACTGTCAGGGGATAGTGCCTTTTCTCAGCAAAGTTCTAGGAGTCATCTAGGCATACCATGGTGTTTCAAGGAGCAGCCTTTCTAGTCCTTCTAATTCTACAGCTGGGCCTCGAGATTCCCCCCACATCTGGACAAAGAAGGTGGATGCCCGATCCTGGATGTGGTGCGAGGCCACGGGTAGCGGGTGAGAGGGGGGAGAGGGGCTCGCCAGGTGCATTCAAAAACATCTGGAGCCTGAAACAGATGTGCGAACGATCCCGTCTGTCTGGAGAAGTGCTGCTGCTGACAGATCCCTCTGTGGGAAAGGACTTCCTCGACAACGACATGGTTCAAGAGTGATGGTGACAGATGAACCTCTCGAAGCACAGAGATTTAAGTGACATAACCAAGACATTGCTTAAAGACGCTTAGGGTGATAATCCACTGAAAATCTTTTCCTGACCTTCTACACAGTTTAAAACATAAGAAAACTGCCAGCTGTTACCAATTCATGCGTGGAACACCATCATAAAGTTAAAGGCTTAAGCCTATAGACTCCACTGGTGGAAAAATTATGGATATTTTCTAGTCTGGAAGGATAGATGTTCTTGAGATGGACTCTTAAAGACAAAATAGGACTCTTTAATGTAATGTATTTTAAACATAAATCTTAAGAACATAAAACATAAGTCCTGCAGGCAAAAGTGAGAAATTTTGTCTCACCCTGGCTCTCCTAGATGACCTCCTATAGGCCCTGAATTGTAATTTGATAAACACTCATTTAGACTAACATTGGACACTTTTGACAAAACGTAGTCATCAAATGATATAACACGCAATTTACATACAAGCAAGAACAACCAAATCATTTACAATATAAGGCAAAATTTTGCACCATCAAGCTCAGCAGTCAACAGCTGAGATCCAGTTGTATTAATTGCATGTCTTATGCCTTTTAAAGATGCTATTTATCAGGGCAAACATAGTGCACACACTGTCCAGTGTGTACTTGAGCGCTGTGTTAAGTAAATCAAATGTGCCCCTGGGAAGCCTCCTAATCTTATCAGTGCATGATGTTCAAGATACCTGTATGCACATTGTAATCACTTAAACAACCAGCAGAGGATGATCACCTCAGGCCAGATGACAGGTTGTTCATGAAAATCTCTCTTGGGTCCAAGGAAAGCAATGAAAAGCAATAAAATCAGCCAGTCTGGGACACGGTAAGGGCCAGATGGCCAGCTGTTGGACGTTACCTGTCTTCACTTCTCAAGTGATTTATCCTTCCCGTCTGCCCTCTGCTTGCTTTTTCACTTAGGGATGAGGAATCACTATTCCAATCCCAAAAAATAAAAGTGACCTCTGGGAAACTATCATTTGATTAATGACTTTGTAAAGCTACTGGAAGTTTGGAGACAAGACAAATTCAGTGTTCACTCCAGATATGTTTACAAAATGCCTCAATGTCAATGTTTGTTTGCAAGGAGGGGTTTAGTGACTACCAAAAAATGTGGCCCCAATCCATCCAAGGTCCGAGTCCAATGAAGCATGGTCTCTCTGGGGACAATGAGTTGACAGTGATGAAGAATAGATGTTCCTCCAAGGAGACTGAAGGAAGGCAGATTATGGAAACCTCCTGTCTCCCGGTGATGTGCCTATGCTCTTCCCACAGACGGATGTAGAGTAGTATCAGGTATGTGTCAGATGGCTGGATAGATTCTGACATCTCAGAAATATTTATGATACATTTTTACAGATTACTACACACAATTAATTTTACAAGAAGCTCCTGGTTGAGTGACATTCATGCAGCAAGCAGGATTTTCCAGAATTAGGCCTTGGTGGATAGGTCCAGGCAGACTGTCTAGACACAGGTTTGACATTTAATGATATGGAAGGAAGTCCAACTTCTGAAAATGCTTTAAAATGTTTATGGCATATTAATTTGAAAAGCATTCATTATCTTGGTATTTATAAGAATAGAGTATTTGGTGGTGACAAGAAGAGTGACTAGGGTGGCAGAGTGGCTTACTGAAAACCTTCTTCAGCCGGAAGATTTGGGTTCAAGGTTGTGTCTTCATAAGTCTAAGCTCTGCTTAAGTGTCCTTGGGTAAAACATTCAATCTTCACCAGTTCCAGGGGCGCTGTTCTGTAGGGGTGGAGGATGGCAAGCAAAAAGAAAATTTCTCCAAGGAGATGAGGATGAAATCAGTTAGGACCTAGTTTTATTGTTTCTCTTTCTCAAATACCCATCACCTAACAAATTGAACAGGACTTCACTTTGATGAATTCCAAAATGAGAAATCCATCATTTGAAAAATGTGGCAACTTCTCTGACAAAATGACTGCTGACAGTACAATAAATGTCACTACTTGATGTTACTCGATGAACAAAACAGAAGCATTTTAGATGACTGATGATAATGTGATTGTATTCTTGTGATGAAACCATTTATTTTTCCCTTCTATCCAACCTTGCTCATGAGGCATAGAGTCATTTGACCCATCAGTGGGGTAGAGGTGGGACGCACTAGTTTGAAATCATTATTTCAGTGTATTCTGTCATTGAATAATACCAGCAGATAAGTAAGAAATTTATCTTTCAAATATAGGCTATACACTATGCTTAATAAATCAATGACATTCATTGGAGACTATGCTCTATTTAATATTTTGACTTCTAGGTCTGATTCCCTTGAAGCCTGGGAACACCCTATGATCTACAGGCATAAATGAATACCGATGGCTTGCTATAGAAGATATTCCTTGAACGAGACATCCTGAGTGACTTGTCATGTGAGTTTCATTGCTTCATTCTCAGTCATTCATGTGGAATTTTCTTCCTAGTAACCCTAAATTCCTTTTTTCTCTGATTACCAAAAATGTATCCCCCCAAGTAGCACACCTTGGAATATAACTTCAAAACTTGCTCTGGGAATTGCTGACAAGTGATTAAAAACTAAAAACAGTAGACTTGATGACCCCGCTGTGGATGCCCTTGACCCATGAAATTGAATGTGGTGTGGCTGTAAATTCTCCTACACTTGCGAACCTGTGGCTTTTTAACACCCATCACATTAGTGTGTGCCTGAAGCCCATAAAAGGAACTAAGAGTCTCTTTCTGTGGTTGGCAAAAAGGTGCACAGTCACAGCAAGGCACCACCAATTACCAGCTGAAAAAAACAAAACTTAGATCCAGCAAAGATTTTATAGTTGGCCCCATGTGGACGATGGTATGGTTTATGGTTTTAAGATGCTTGATTAGATCCTTGTGTGAAGTTTGGTGTTGATGATCAGCGTTGGGGTTTGGTGACAGATTTAAAGACTCTTGACTCATGCCTGATCCAGATTTTTTATGTCACTTCCAATTCAGAGACAAATTAGGTATTTATCATCTAGAATGAGTTGTTTGCCGGGGCTTCACCAGTATATGCAATGTCTGGACAATTTTTTGCTACAAGAGCCCAAGATTGAAAGGGATGGCAGGAAACTTTTTGAATGTGTGCGCAACATTTGTGTACATTGTCATTATGTTAGACTAGGAGAAACATTCACTGATTTTTTAAAAACAATTTTTAACTTATGTATTCGTTTTCAGGGTGTTGGCCGGCTGGAGCCTATGCTAGCATGCACTGCTTAGCAGGCAGGGAGACACTGTGGATAGGTTACCAGTGCATCACAGGGTTTACGCATGTAGACAAACACATTCACACTAACATTCATAGCTATGTGCAATACAGGGTCTCCAACCCACCCGACTTAGGGTACATGTTATCAGACTATGAGAGCTAACTGGAACCCCGTGAGAAAACCCAGGAAGACACAGGTGGAGCAGGAAAACCCTGGTCCATCTTGCTGAAAAGCCACCACGATTTTTTTTCTTGTATTTTTTTTGTTTTTTAATCCAAGTCCCATGGCTACATACATTTTGAGCACTGGTCCCAGGTGGGTCCCAGGAGCACTAGTCCCAGGTGGGAATGAAATCCCAAACCCCAGCAGTATTTCTGCCATGCTCTACTACACTGAACTTTAAACACAAATATAGTACACAGTGTGTGTATACTACAACTTATGACATGCACAATTTTACAAGATTATACAAGATTTATACAAGATTTTACAAGATTATAGAAATCAGGAGGTTCCATTTCAAATTATTCCTACTGTTACTATCTATTATTATTACATATATAAAGTTAACATTGATTAGATGTGAGCTCTAAGGTTTGTTGCAGCGTTCTATAGCTCTATAGTTCTAGATAAATTCATAGCCGTGCCGTTTATAGCTTTCTAATCAATCTTAGAACAGGTTTCGATTGCCCTAATGAATAACCTGGTATTGCCATGATGTTGCTGTTTAAGGTGCGAAGAAATTACCCTTCACTGGACAGGAGAGTCTCAGCACCACGTTATGTTTTAATTATTAGTGGTATGAAAATACTTGGTCTTCATTATCACTATGCTTGCTCAATTCTTTGACATGAGGTTCACATCCAAGAGAATATACCCATTCATACTGTTAAAAAGCTGCTTGAATGGGATGGGACAATTCTGTGACACATGGTGATGATGATTGTGAAGTGAGTGCCAACAAAACATGCCTTCAGAGCAGGTTTATAATTTTCATAGGCATATCTGATTCACTAATCAAGTTTGCTCTCTAATATAATGGCATGCAAGCCATTCCACACTTCTATGAGTTGTAGCAATAGTATGAATGGGAAATAACTTGGGTAGGATCTTGGTAGGAATGTTTTAATTTTTATGAATTTGGACGAGCATTATCAACAAAGATTAACAAGAGGCTCTATTAAGTTCTATTAACTTCTGAACAGAAGAGCCAAAGTGTGTATTCAAGCACCCCCCAAGTGGAAATAAAAATTTTGTTTCTCTACATCCAGTTTTGTATTTCTAAACAGAAACAGGTGCTGTCTTGCACCAAGTTCTGGGCAAGGTACTGTATGTGACTACTTCTCATAGCAGATCCAAAAATAGAGTGGGAAGGGGGTTAAATATAGTTCATGTCATTTTATTTTGGATTTGATGACTTTGTTAAAGTGCTAGGTTACTCTGCTGTGAGAGTGGTGTTCGGTTGCCCTGGCTGCTGAATACGACCTGAGAAGCAGTGGCTTTGCACATTAGGGTCGTAATAGGAGAATAACTAGCTATCCTGATGACGCTCTACCTGAAATGAGTATTCTCAAAGTGGCATCCTGATATTTGCCATTCCAAAACTGACCCATTTTCGATTACTCAAATGGCATTAATCATGATCTAAAGCCTCAATTCATTTACAGAAAATGTCAAAAAGAGTGTGACAGGTGGTTTGAACGGCAGCTGGGAAAATGAACCGTCGCTGACCTTTTAAACTGTGGTCACATGGTCAAAAGATGATCATCAGTTAATGCTGCTCAATCACTCCAATATGCCCCGTGGGTGTCAAAGGCAGCACGTACAGAGTAGATTCTGCTGCCACACGCATATCTGAACAACATCGCTTAAAGAACACATATCCAACTGTGAGAGGCAGTTTCAGACAAGAGCCCATGCTGGTGCGAGGGCAAAATACACTGCAACCTGGAGGGGAATGTGGAGGTCTCATCGGCATTCATCCCCTCCCAGAGGCACTTCACAGAATCTTGGGCCTGCGGCAATGCTGAAGCCATCTGTGGGCTCACAGCAGAGGCCATGAAAAACAAGACCTGTGCTGTGGTTTGACCTTTCACTGTCCTAACTATAATATTATCATAGGATGAGCGATCGGGTTGCACTTTTCCCTGTGGTGGGATTCAGTGTCCATATGAATAAGTGGTGAGTGATAACCTCGAGTGGCTATATGTACACTTGTTATCCAAGTGTGATCCAATAAGAGTCAACAGTATTTCTCAATGATCAAATATGACATAGAATAAGAAAAAATTGGGTGAGGAGTGCAGTAAAAACATGTTAGATTTGGCACAGAGAGGACCATGCTTTGGACTGCACTGTCCTGCCACTCACATAGGAATACAGATGTTTTCATCTGCTGCTCAGCCTGTGCATGATGTGTGCAGTGGCTGTACACAATACAGTTTCTGCACTTAAAACCCTTGTTGAGCTGACATTTCCCAGTGCAATAAGGAAACAAACAAGAAACAATCATTTCCTATAATCTACAAGTGCTGCCAGTGTTTTCCCAACTCTTAAGAGTAAAGCAAAGCCTAATTCAATGTGATTTCCCCAAGTATAGAGAAAATCATCTTGCCATAGTAATTTAAACACTTAAAACAACGTTGCAATTGATAGCAACACTGAACACCAGAATGACTCAGTAATGGGCTAATGTCTTTAGGAAGTGGCACCACTACAAGTTAGCACAGTGTCAAGGATTTGCTAAACTTTGTGGTTGGAATTACAGTGCAAATCTCTGAAGCATTTAATGCAGCCAGGGATAATATACAACTATCTGTCAATACTAAAGGGCGAGCAGCTGGCACTAATTGAGGGAAAGGAATTATGGGTAGTAGCTGGCACACTGCACATCTCAGCTTTGGAGCTTGCCAACTAATACCCATTCCAAAAGTGCCACAATGAGGCTCAGGGGTAGTAAGATACTGTAGCTTTTGGATAGAAATCAAGTTAGGGAGTCAGATGTCATCCTGCAATTCAAAGAGCAAAAGGTATTTCTAGGACCGCAGTTGTTCATCCATGAAAGAGCTGACAATGCTAGGCATGTATCAACAAAACCACAACACTGAAAGTGTGTGCATACTTCAAATGAATGGGAGGAACAAATTTGCATATGGATAAGACTGCATCACTGGCCTTGTGAATCTGAACAAGGTGGGAGGGTTGTTGATTACTTGGGTCTTAAATGTTAATTTCAATTAAATGTCATTATTTTTTGTTGACTAAGCCACCCACGGCACAAATACAACTCACACAGCACAGCCTGCCTCGTTTCATGACATGACAGGACTGAGGATGAAATGAGAGGATGAGAGGAATCGATTCTTTGTGTTGCAAGAAGCAGCTGACAAGTGAAATTTGCGATATTAGCAGTACTAAATTAAGGAGACCTTATTCAGTCACACCTGCAAGAAACATCTCAATACGTACACAAAATCAGACAACTGTGGGTCCAAAGCAAACACTTCGATTTCATCGAACTAGTTACTTTGCTTTCACCAGCTTTCTTCATATCAGATTTATCTGTGGAAGGTTTTTGCTGAGCAAACATGGGAAAGGTGTGTTATTTCTTATTTTAACATCACATATGTCTTAAACTAACTGAGGCATAACTTTGAAGCAAGCTGACATCAAAAACCTTTCGGATCTCTAAGAATTCTTAAAATAGCACTGCTGACTTGACCTGGGACTTAACTTTGACTCAAGCATTAAGACTTGACATGGACTTGCGTGAAGTGACAGTAAAAAGCCCCTTACCACCCTATGACAACCACCATGTCTGTTGGAATCAATCATGGGTGTTTAATAGTTACAGGCCCATTATGACTTATAAATGAATCCTATCCTCAAATCTAATTTTAAATATGTTACATTTATTATGAGTGAGAAACATTTTCAAAACTTACATACATAAACTATTTTGTGTGACATCAATCCTACTCACAGACATAGTCCATTTAAAGTTTACAAAATGAGTTTACAATATGTACAATATGTGAAAAAATAACATTTATTTTGTTACAGTTGAGGTTAAGTTGAACAGCATGAGAGTGGGATGGAAATAATTCAGGTAGCATAGTTTGAAAATAATCAACTGCTTAAAAACAATGATGGCTGTTTCAAAACGGTAATAGTTAATACACGACTGTTGATGTCCAATCACTGTCAATTTCCAAAAATGTTTCTACTTTTCACAGCTCCAAAGGCCTGAGCAGAGCCTTTGCTTCCTGCTCTGTGGCAGGGATGTCAGACAGGTGCTGGAGAAGTGGCCGCTTGTGGATGCAGGTGTGGTTGCTCTCACCGAGCTGCTGCTGCATCCGTGAGAGGATTTCCTCCACATCTTCTCTGGTCAAATTTGTGGGCAACTGACGGGCGAGTCGGACGGCTTCACCCTTTAAGGGAACAGTTGCAACACCATTATGCAGTGCATCAAAGACGTTGACTGATACAGCAACACATTTCCGCATCACTTCAATTCAGATGTTCACTTCATAACATTTCTCACTTGAAGATAGTTTGTGACTTTGAGTGGCCGGCACTCCTGCACAGTCTTAGCTTTCCTGTGCAGAACTGCAGTCAGGATCTCCCTGAGGTCCTCCACGCCGAGGAAAGGCACACAGTCTGCCATTGCTGTCACTTCCAGATGTCTCTCCGCTGACGGGAGGCCTGGCCAAAACAAGCAGAAAACAAGGATTAATATACTCCAGACACTATTACTATCTCCAGGAAAGAATAATAAATAAATATTGTGGTTTACGCCTGGACCGGTGACCAAGTTAAACAAGCGAAGAGCCAAATGGAGTGTTAAATGACTATTACAAGCCCTCAGCAGACTGGAAGGAAGTTGTCATGTAGGGAGGGAGAATGATAGCTTCGCTCTTCATGAGGAATTACTGCAAATAGCGCACAATTCATACCTCTGATATATGACTGTGGATGCAAAATGAATTCAGAAAGATATGTTAAAAAAATTCTAGAGATGTAGAAACAGTTATAATATGTCTTGCATATTTTGCCTTCAGAGCAAGAATGATTTTGATTGCCTTGGTACTTGGGTGCTGGCTAGTTTGTATTTCATTGTCAAATAACATTTCAAAGAAATCCAAACAGCTGACTCCATTTTTTCACTAATTTCAAATTTTTTGCCATAACAAGACAGAAAAATATGTACGCTCACACTGAGTTTTGGAAAATCAACAGCAAACATCACACATTTGGAACAATCACTGTGAAAAGCCAGAGAAATTCAGGGGAGACCATGCAATGTCTTACATACTGCTACCTCCAGTCCCATGCACACCTACTGAGGTTGGCAGTGTCAGCTGAAAATTCCTAGAATTTCCTAAAGGGCAACCATTCTCATCACCTGCACACTGGGGTACAAACCTACTGTGAGACCACATTGTCTGGCAGAGTGTCAGTGTCAACTGAAGTGACCCATTCCAGCACCAAAAACAACCAACATTCAAATGACCTTGTATACCCTTTGTGAGTGAAAGGAGAAATAACGTCACAAAAGTGAGCAAAACAGCTGGCAAAAAAGTTCTAGCTTAGTTGCACATATGTATGGAGACTGGCATTAATTCTGACCCTTGAGTAAATTATGCCTATAAATTGCACTATACTTGGTTGTCAATTTTCTCCATCATAGACATTATTAAACTATTCTGACGCTTATTTATCATCCAATTATTAGATATAAATGTTCACAAAGTGCTAAGCCTTGAGAGAGGGTAACACAAAACATTCAGGTTGCCTCTAAATGATCCTTCCAAAAAATATACTTATTAGTTATGTAATGATGAGAAACGATATGTAAAGATTGCAACACTATACAGTTAATATACAGCTGCAAGAATACTGTTAAAAGTATGAATTTTCCTCATGTGGCAATTGTTGAATTAAAAAATGATTCAAAAACTTGCCACAGGATACGTAAATCCATTAGGAAAGAAACTTAAATAAAGAGTAAAAATGTAAATAGCATATAACTAAATAAACAAACAAATATTGAGACAATGCAATATCTTAGGCTTCTGTCCTATATCACAATCACTCAAGATATAAGGTTCTAGAAGATTTAAAGTCCATCTTTCATCATTTATTGTTTTGCATGTTTTTTTTTTTTATAAAATAAAATATATCCCTTTTACAAGAAAAGGGGATATTTAGTTTTATCCACAACTAATCCAATACTGACACAGCAATTCTGTCAGAAATAATTGACTATAATCCGGTTACTCAAGACTGTATGTTTGACATTTCTAAATGATTGGTGAACTATGACATTAATGATGGCCAATGGCTCCAACCTTTGTTAAATAAAACTGGACAATCCATGAGACCTTTAAACAGCATGAATCAAGAAATAAGAAAGGCTTGTTTTCTCTCCGAATGCGAGGGCGTGTTATAGACTTGCATGTTGCACTGTTCCATGTAAATACAACCATGATTTTATCATACAGAAAATCTCATATTGTAAAAGGATGAAAAAAATCAAAAGCTCAAGTCATACTGGACTGGCTCAAACCACAGGGGTGGGCTCAAAAATGTAATTTCCAATCAGTTTACCTGGAGTGAATTTGATTTTAAACCCATTTGCCACAAGCCTGGGATCAGAGAAGAATGCCCCTCCATTCAGCTCTGGGCTTTGTTTCTCCATGTCGCACAGAGCCTGAGTGTATTCAGCCCCTCCTAGAACTCTAAAAAAGAGAGACAAGCACATGTTTAACATACTATGTGTTGGGGAATTACATCAGCTTAACAGAAACCTAGGATTACGATTTATTGGTATCTAATGAAAAAAATCTAAATTGTATACACATTTAAGAAATTGAATGAGCCTACAGTTCTACACAAGAACACAACTGTCAGGACTGGCATTTTGCTGGTAGGTGAGAAATGAGTGATATGTTACCCATCTGTTAACTGTACGGGGCTCTGCAGACTCACTGCTGGAAGTATATTATTCTCTAGAAGTCTCTTAAACAGCAAGGCCTCCTCCACCCGAAATGGATTTAACAACATGAGCTTTCGACCACATAAAACGACCCAGGCGCTCTGAGAGGCAAGCCGGTTTACAAGACGGAGGCCCCGTGGTGCCGAGCTGCTCTGGGATGAGAGGCGACAAAGCTGCAGCCGAAGGGCAGCCACGCTGCAGGGGAGGGGGTGTGAGGGCTTGGGCGCAGGGCTCTTCGTCTTCTTCTGGGGCTGTGCAGAGAAGAGCTGATCTAGCAACTGCTGATTAGAGAGCGGGGCCTTGCGCTTTTGGCCCTGCAGTTGGCTCTTTGGGGTGCCCGCATTTGGCTGCCTCTCGGGCTCTCTCGCACCTTCAGCAGAGGCCAGCTTGGTCCGGTGGTCGTGGTGCTGCAGGTGCTTTTTTGCCTTCTCCTCATACCTGCAAAATTCAATCAAGTCATTTAAAGTGCCAATAATAGTGACCATTTTTTATGGAATTAAAGCTAGCAGTTTGTCATGTTAACTGTTAACCCTATCTTAACACTATCTTATTCAGGCATTTGGTTTGTAACTAACTTTACAAACCCAAATGCCTGAACTTGAAAGTAGTCATTTAGACTGCTGACAGGCCAGATGATACTTGCTGAATACTTTTTGCGTGTTGATAACAAACTAGTCAGTTGTTTCAGCAGTTTCTTCTGTATAGTACAGCTGCCGAGCTGCCATGTCTTGTCTGTTGTTGTCTACTGTCTGCTGACCATATAAGTCGTAAGTTTCAAAATACCAATTTACTTACAGGGGGCAAACGTGGTACCATCACACTTGTTACTTGAGAATCTGGCATACTTAGGGGGTTTGGACATGATACTTTCCTGGGCAAAATAAGGTTTTGCCAACTCATGCTTCCATAGATATTCATATGTTAAGCATTAAGGCTTACACTTCAGCACCCCATCATTCAACTGACCTGTTTCGTGAACTCGTGTTAAGTATGATTCCTAGAAGCGGTGTGCCACTTAACGGTGGCGGTGAAAGGAGCCAAATATTTGCCGCATCTTATTTCATGTTTAAGACAGCAGTAACGCAGGGCAGGATTCTAAACAGATGTCTTTTTCCATACACTCTTCCATACCTTATATAAGGCCCCAAGTACTGCTGATACACATTTTCCACCCTTGCAATTACTTTAAATTGGTATGCGGTAATCTAACATAATTGGGTTGAAGTGCTTTCAGTACAGTGTAATGGTGTTATTCCATGATGCTAGCTGAGTGGCTCAGTGGACAGAGATCAGAAGATAGCACAGTTTGTACTTTTATTTTACTGGCATGTCCATGTGCATCTGGATATTGTTAGATGTTACTAATGACTGCGTGACAAGATTTACTTATAGGCCTATTTAATATAATCCATACAGTGAAAAGGTAAAGAGTTGCTTATGGGCTGTGCATTGCACTATGCTCTCTGGCCTCCCCATATAATTTCATAAAATTTTTGGCTCCTAGCAGAAGTGAGAAAATCAGAAGATCAGTCTTCGAACATGACGCGTTCCCTTTTGTAACTTACCTACAAAAAGTGCACATTCATCTGATTGCCTGGGCTTTTTTTAAACAACTCTTCCATCCTTGTCTTACCTTCATTGATGTAAATCCTTAGACTTTGAGGGGATCAGAGGTTAAACACAAATGCTCATTACCTCCATCTGTTCTTGGCCAATTCTATTTTTGGCTAGCCAACTATGTGTCACTCTTCTCTCCACTAATGAAGTAAACATAGTATGTCATGTATGGGATTTTTGGCTGTAACAAAAAATGTCTGTCGCAGTGAGGTGAGAGAGGCAGTGCGATTTAGGTGAGCATAAGCAAAAATAAGTTAGGGAATTAGGAACAGTATTTCGAGAGCTCCACTGGCCGCTGCGCTGTCTAATGTGCACCTAAGCTGAATGAATCTGATAACAAGTTTATCTTTCCAGTGATAATCAGTTGATGTTAGAATTTCAAAATTACATTAAAGACTGGGAGACATTAGATCTGCAGATAAGATCATATGAATCAATTTCATACTAATCAATATTTCTTTCTTGATGTCTATAATGCCTATAATGTCAATGTCTAGGAAGTAACTATTAGAAACAAAGACAATCCTAATGGGTAATTTAGGGGTTAAATATTGAATGAATGTTAAATGAAACCAGCGATGAATGCAAGACCTGCGAATGCTCTGGATACATGGCATACTTTGGAAACAGGGGAGATATTTCATCATGTAGAATATCTGTTTTACTGTGGAAAATATTGACTACCTAACCTAATATTAGGCACAGTTGTCTGGAAAGGAGAAACGTAGCTCATATCAACAAAATTTCCAGGCTATGTTTTACACATGCAAATGACAGGTCAATCTTTTTCCCCTCTCTCTGCCTTGCAAATAACAAGAAATGGAAACAACTGCTTGGACGGTGAAGGTCTGGAAACTCACTTCTTACGGTCTTCCTCCCCCAGGTTTTTCCATCTCTCGTGAACAGCGGCGCTGATATCCTGGAGGCTGGCTGTGGGTTTCTCCCTCAGCACCTCTGCTCTGGCCTCCCGCTCAAACAGGGCCACGGGAGACAGCGGTGCCCTCATGGCACGGTTGCTGATCAGGTCGTAGGCCGTCAGAGCAGCCCGTTTCTCTGTTATGGCATTGAGCATCTTTCTGTTCGGGCTGCTCTGATCCTTGACCTCAGCCGAGTCAGAAGCATTGTGCCTGGAGGGTTGATGGATTTTGACAGGCTGTAGCAGGTCTCCTGACGATGGGTCTGTCAAAGCAGTTCCCCTGCTCCAGTTCTCAGCTGATAACTGGCCTTTGCCTGTGTCTGCACCTAAAGCCGCGTTGTCCATGGGTCTCTCAGGGGATTTGCTTGCTAAATTATTTTCTGTTGTTTCAGGGCAGCTCAGAGCCATTTCATCATCAAAGAGGGAGAAGTTACACTCTGTCCCTCCTGGGATCGGATTGATAAACCAGTCCTCTGCCACAGAGGATGAAGAGCTGCTGTTTGTGATCTGCTGGTCCAGTGATGCCTCAGTCCTTATCCCTGTCGACAGGGCGGTGTCACAGTGTTTCGGTGCAGCTTTGGGGGCATTGACATTGTGGTCAGTGAGACTGATGTCCCTTTCTGCACCTCTGCTGTTGTCCACAGTCAGTGTCCTGTTGTCCTCAGCCTGCACAGGACTGGGTGGAGCGGAAGATGCATCATGGTTGAGCCGCTCCGCAGGTGGGGGCTCTGTAGTCGTCCGGTAGCCATAGAGAGAAACAAGCAATGCCTCCACTGCAGTCAGCACAGCTTCCTGAATGTCAAACAAGGGACAGTTGGCAAACAAGATTTTAGTGCTAAGCAAACGCTAATCTTCACTGACCACTGGTCTAGGCTAGGTTTTCTGCTTGTTTTGCGAAGGAAGATCAAAACTGACCAAAATGTTCTCTACTGTTGATCGAATCAAAGAAAGTATAACTATGTGTTCAACACAACTCTGTGCTCTATGCCTCATTTTGATCAGGCTTGAATGTTTTGATTAACTACTGTATATTCACAGTGTCTTTTCGAATACCAGCCCTTTTTAAGACAGAAATGAATAAGACCTACCTTGTCATGAAGAAGAACTTGGGTCTTGTCTGGGGTCACGTTGACGTCCACTGAGGAGGGCGGGACTGTGATTTTAAGCATGAGGTTGGGATAGCGATTTCGGACCGAGTCTGCTGGATACTGAGCCGTGTAGTGTTGACGCAACAACTGATGACCGATCACAGAGCGGGAGCAGGATTATATTTGCATACGATATGGAAACACCACAGAAAAGAACTGTGTTAGGCTTATGAGAGGAAAATGTTCATATTTGTATCACATTTGTTGTATTGATTTATCCAAAATTATTCTACCTTCATTATATCTTTTTGGTGGACAGGACGGTTGTTGACAAATATTAATGTTTTGTCCGGGCTGGTTGAGCTTGTAGAACAGTAATCCGCTCCAGGCTTGGGAAAAAAGCCATCTAACAAAATCTGAGAAAAATAAATAATAAAATAAGAATAATAACAACATTATTATTAATAATAATAATAATTGTACTGGAAATTCAACAATGACAACTACAAGGTGTGTGTCAAGTGTATGATACATAAATATCCAGAACTATAAATCAAATCCTGTGTCCCACAACTGTCCAGAAAATACTCCTAAATACTCCTAAAATAGTCCTAAGAGAAAATATTATCTCCACTAACCATGTTTTATGATAAAATTATGTCTTCTATTAAAATCAAAATTAATTGGTCACCTTCTAAACATGCTCTTGGCAAACATTTACATCTTATTACCAAAAAAAGTAATAAAGGCATGAATTTGACAGTGATGTTTCTGAAATGAGAACTTCAAAATACTCAATATAATATGCCTTAGGTAAACAATCTTAAATTAATATGTTCAGCGGCTGGCTGCCACAGAGGGCACCTAACAAACACTCTAAATTACTAGTTGTGAAACCTGGACAATGAGAGTTTACATTACATACACTTCCATTACAGCACTTTTGATTAGGGTGACACAGCTGATCTAGGGCACTGACTGCACAGCCATGAATAAGTCCATTAGTTCTGGTTGTGTAAAGACAACAGGCACTCAGCACTGGTAGCAGCGTACACTGCCACAGCACAATTCAGAGGAGCAGCAGAGCCTCATCCCAAAAAGAGTTCACGGCATTCGTTTGATACAACTTTTATCCATCTTTTTTTGACCAAATGTGAGGATTCGTTTCACTGTAAATTCTGAAAATGACCAATGACAGACAGGTAGTGAGGCCTCTGTGTAATAGAGATAGGATGTTCATTTACAGTGAATCATCTACACTCTTTATACTGAACAGCTGGAACTGATTATTTGGCTACTACGATTTGCATCTTACTTGATGACTTATCACCTGAGGCACTTCTCATGAGTGCAGTAGATGACTCAATATAAAACTGAAAATGTAACTGTTAGAATGTCAATGACTGTTAAACACCATGAAGAATGCAAGCTAGTTTGAAATTATGGAAAGCTATTAATGTTCTACAGATTGTACGAGGTAAATAGCCGCACATTTTTTTCGCATGACCCAGGGCTCATTATTAGCAGCAATGCAGGCCAATGAAGTTAATAAATGCTCTGCTGTTTCAGGTTGGGGCACATATGCTTCTCTCTATTTCTGCTCATTAGGGTCACTTTATGAGAGCACGAATGGCACCTTTGGCCCCCAAGGGCCACGGCTATGCGTAGTCACGCTGCCAAAAAGGAGTGTCACATTTTGTTCTGCAGAGGAATGGCTCTTACAACAACTCTCCCCAAGTGAGGCCCCTGCGGAATTGTCAACCTGGATTCCGTGATCGCTAAGCTTCGGTCTCGGGGATGGAGAGGAGAAAAGTCCTCTTTCATTGCTACAGGGAGTAGGGGGAAAAGGTGAAAGGTTGTTCTCATAACTGGGCACCAAAGTGCTGCAGCAAAATAACAACAACAAAGAGAAAAAGGAAAGAGAAACAGGGTGAAAAGGGCTGCTCCATATCTGTCAGACTAGATTAGTTTGGAGCCTTGCGGCAGGTAACAGCCACATGACACCTACCGTGACCAAGCAGAAAGTTACCGCTCAACAGTAATTCAATTACGATCAGCACAGCAAAGCTTGGCTAAGAAAAATCACTCACTCCTCATCAGGAAAAAACACGAGAGAAAAGGGCAAGGAAATAGTTGGCTCTCCACCAACTGACCACATTTGCTGGCGTCAGACCAGGCCTTCATGATGAGGTTATTAGCTCACGGCCAAGTATAACTAGCGTGCTCTAATTTGCACTGCAAAAAATATCCATCTTAATGAGTCATTTAATTTTGTATTCACGCTTAAAATCCCTTAAAAAAATCAGCCATCAGGGTGAGTCGATTTCTTTTATTTACAAAGCAAATCAACTTGTTTCTTGTCATTTTTTTAATAGTAGTGGCATGCAATGTCAAAGATAGTGACATTTATTTCTAGAAACTTCCAGACATAAGTATAACTGCATGGATAAAAGTGTAAATATTTCACCCAACTCACAGCTCTGTTCACTTGTTTAGGATTTTAGACTTAATATAAGAAAAAAACATGCTCCAACTGACTTTTTGCATCAAGCTTTCTATGAAGGATATGGCTGTGTCTTGAGCAGCCAAATTTCCGTTATGGCCCCATAATGAAGGGCAAAAGGGCATGGGAGCACTGAACGCAACGGTATGGGAGCAAGGAGTGCAAGAGGTGTGTGCATGAGGTGGGAGGGGTAATATGCAGTCCTGTGCCAGGTCAGCAATGCTATGTGCCTCTGACGTTCATCCATCAGAGTGCACTGCACTCCACGCAGTCTATCCTAATACACTGCATCATTTGTCACAATGTTCGAGGTGACTTTGTCCAGCTGAGTTATGGTTCATGTGAAACAATAAAAATAACAGATAAAAATGAAACCTGATCCAACAAACATCTGTCAAGCTAGCCTTTAGAAAAGGTAAACTGCATGCATTTTACAAAAACATAAAATGAAATTTTGACTAAGACTGCTATCCATCAGTAACTGTAGAACAATATTTTATTATGGGATGTCTCCAAGATACCTCTAATGGAGACAACACTGGAAAGATGCAGGGTAGCCACAGAAATGTTTTTTTAACATAAACAAGTGCCTTGTTTTATTCTCTTTAAAAGGTCTGCACCCTTAACCCCAATGCACATCTATTCTTGCAGGCAATTCTAAAAAAAATACAAGCATGAAGCACTGACACATTCAGGTATCCTCTGTACTTGCAAATATTTTGTTATTTATGAACAGTATTTTGACAAAATGTTCTCTCGCATCTTGGCATTTTTCCTCTCAACTAACCTCTGGTTGCTCTTGGAGATGGTGGCAAGGGAGCAGGTTGGCAACAGCACTGGGCCCCAGTGTAGCTAGGAGGGCACTTCTGTGATCGGCCGCCTTGGCTTTCTGCCAAACCACCACCTGGAACAATAAGACACCAGTCAACTTCAATGAGTCCACATCAGAAAAAGCAGATTGCATACCCACCTGTCAAGATAGTTAATTGGGCCACCAATCATAGGCTGCAGGGTTCATGCCATGTCTCTATAGAGACATGTCATAGATAAATAGTCAAATATACTGAATGAAGGCTAGAGAATCTAGCAAACTGTTGTTATGACAATATAACACTATGTTCCAAAATTACATATCTGGCAAAAATGACACCTACTCAAACAAAATGATACAAAACACATATAAAACACATTACAGGACAATAGGAGTATTTTTCTTCCCCAAATATAGAATTGGAAAATTTTACATAAGTACCACTGAATACAAAAGCAATTTGACATCCATAATACATGACACATGTAATAGCGAAGATTCAAAATCATGCTTGTGGAACTGTATTTTCAAAATTTTTTAATCATGTCATGTCAGATTTGAAAAGATTTATGCTAAAAGAAAAAGCAGGACACATTTTCACACCCATGGGTGGGCTTGTTGTTGATGTGTCCACCAGTGAGTATATGTCCTGGGTGTTGATTTCTAAAAGCATGCACTCTGCAGCAGGGCATGTCTCAGCTATGAAATATGCAATTTGGCTCATGTAAACGGATCACTCCTGTAAACATTTCTTAAAGAAGCTGTGAAACACGACACAGGCCGAAGAGCAAAGTTCGAGATACAGGATAGGGGCGACTGAGTGCTGATGGTACAAAAT
>OMKZ01016032.1:0-60310 GCA_900302535.1 Neoniphon sammara | reverse complement strand
GGGGCTCGGTCTGCAGCTGTGTTCAGCAACTTACTCAGGCGTCATAATCAGCCAAATTCACAGTCAGCTGGTCAGTTGTGCTGGGGGCACTCAAGAGTTACATTTAGCTGTGGGACTGGACATACGGGATGGGAATTTTTGATAACTAATTCTACTGCTGGTTAATTTCTAGTTATGTAAGGGACCAAACAACTTGTCTAAAACAGGCCAAAACCCAGCACAACTGACTGCTTTTTTATTATGTATACCTAAAGTGCACAACCTCTGTACAACCTACTGAGAGGGTAACAGCATGCATCTAACCACACAACTAGTCTAAAACATGCTAAAAGATGCTAAATTCCAACATAATTGACATATTTTCTTATTATTTATACAATACGTGTGTTGTTTGGAATGCAGATGCCCCGCTGTGCCTGTTGGTGGCGCTAGAGGTAAAGTCATGGGGTCACCACATTTACCAGGTTTCATCTTGTACCCAACATGAA
Source organism: Neoniphon sammara (assembly GCA_900302535.1). NCBI lineage: Eukaryota > Metazoa > Chordata > Actinopteri > Holocentriformes > Holocentridae > Neoniphon > Neoniphon sammara. Next base: position 59,822 of record OMKZ01016032.1, on the reverse strand, counting down.
TGTTGTCACCAGATTTCATGGTGATCCACCATATAAATTTTGAGATATGCAACTCTGCACCTAAGCGCTGACCGAGTGTAAAGTTAAAGTTAAATATCAAACTGAACATGGAAATTTAATGTTTTGCTCTGGTAAATATGTATATGGGTTAAATTCAGGTTAACTGACCATTGTCCACATACTGCAACTAACCTAAATGACAAACAAGTTATATAAAGGTGCACTTTGCAAAATTGCTAAGGGCTGATTTACATGATAACCATAACAAAAAACATGAAATAAACATGTAATCAGTGAGTCAGGCTGATGATAAGAGCCATGTACACTCCACCAGCAAATTTTGTGCCACATATTTTGGCAGTCTGACGGTGGATCGGTCCTCGCTTAAACTGACCTTCAGCAGTTCTGCATAGTGCACCTTTAACCCTTCCAACTGCAAATGGGCATCAACATAAGTCCTTAAGAGAAGCATTTCACAGTCACTTTGCAAATGCTGTTTATTTGCAGACTCATTTCTTTCTTTCTTTCTTTCTTTTCTTTGCATTTTCAAATTTGAACTGGAAAAAGTGATAAAAGACAGGGACAAGGCACACCTGAAACCCAAATCATACAAACTGGTTCTCTAACCTTTGTTCTTTTACCACTGAATATCTTGAAATTATTAATGCAAAAAACAGAATCAGTTTCAATCTCTCTATGGTCAGCAAACACATGAATCGTTTCTGATAAAGAGGATTTTAAATTCACTTTGCTGCAGGTTTTCAGTAAAATCAACATTACAGCAATTTTCCTTATCAAACTGCTGCTTCCAATTGTAATGTTGTAGATATAATAATGCAAATAATTAAAACTGCACTAATTTATGAATATTTTCTATGGGGTTGAGATAAAATGCAGGGTCCACATGACAAGAGAACTTGTACAGTTGGGAAAAAAACTCTTGGGAAGTAAAATTCCTAAAACATTACACTGTTGTACAATTGTACTTTGCCATGCCTTTATTGAAAATATAAAACATTCATGTTCTAGGATTAAAAAGGTATGTGAACCTTTAGATTTAGTAACTGGTGGAACATCCGTTAGCAGCGATAAACTTCAACCAAATGTTTCCTGTATCTGCTGATCAGACCAGCACAACAGTTTTGACCCATTCCTCTTTACATAACACTTTTGCTTCATGGATATTTTTGGGATCTAACAACAGCTGCCCAAGCCCTGAGGCAGCAAAGCAGCCATAAACCATGATGCTCCCTCCACCACGCTTCATGCCAGGAGTGAGGTGTTGGTATTCCAGTTTTTCCTCCCAGTGTCTTTTTGCTTAAAAGTTCAGCTTGTCTCATTTGTCCATAGATCATAGTTCCACTGGCATTATGGAACATCTAGGTCGTCTTTGGGAAATATTAAACAGGCAGTAATGTTTTCTGCGGGGAGGGTAGAGGAACCACTCCTGTTCAGTGCTATTGCCCCCCTGGCAGGTGGGCATAAGGATGAACGTGTTGGTCCGTCTGTGTGTTACTCCAAGGCTGCACATCTTTAAATGTATTTGTTGGACTGCTGTGAAATTTGGTGAGCAGATTCATGCTCCCCAGAGGATGAATCTTGTCAATTTTGGAGACCAAATGACCCTTCCCTGTAGTGCCACCTTCAGGCACAATTTTGGCTTGTTCTTATTATGGACTCATGAACACGGACATTAGCAAGTCCAAGAGATGTCCACTGATATACAGCTGTTAGCCGAGAATTCTTTGGCACCACCTTGAACATTGGATGGTGTGCTCTTGTAGGACGTCCAAACGTGGGAAACAGACAGGGCTACATTTTCTTGCATTTGTGCATCTACCTTATCACTGACTGAGCCCCAATTCTTTAGAGGTCGTTTTGTAGTCGTTTCTATCAATTAAGAGGGTGAACAGCTCCTTTTTTTTCTTTTTTTTTGAGGTCCTCAGAAATAATTTGTGATAAGGGTGTGTTTCACTTTACCAGATTTCTGTTGTGAATTGCAGACTCTGTTGGTAACCAGACTTTGCAGGTTTTTTAATAGAGCAGGAAAACGCAATGTCATCACAATGGTCGGAATATCTGACTCCAATTACCTCCCTTCAGAAAAGTCATCATCTTAGAGGTTCACATACTTTTTCCATCCTAGACTGTGAATGCTTGAGCAATGTCTTCCATAAAGACACAGAAACATACAATTGCCTGTGTGTTATTTGTTCATTATCTCTGCCAACAGGTTTGGACAGGAGGTAATGTGTTTGCCTCACTCTGTATGCTTGTCTGTTGGCGGAATATCTCGAAAAGTTACAAACTGATATGCACAAAACTTTGTGGAAAGGTTGATGTGGCAACAAAAAACTGGTTAACTTTTCCTACCGATTGACCAAAGAGGGGTGTGGATGAGGCTTCTCACAAAAAAAATAAATAAATAAATAAAACAATTGCTGAACAGATTCATGTAACACCACAAAACTATCTGGAAAGGTTGGCCACAGGGCAGGGAAGAAGTGATTAACTTGGCCAAAGGGAGCGTGCCAGGGGGTTATCACAAAAATGCACATAACTTCAGAATGGATTCATGTAACACCATCAAACTTTTCAAGCCTATCAGGAGAGGCAATGCGTTCATTATTCTCCACTGGAGAAATCTTCTCAGCTTTAGACATAACTGCCTTGCCAGTTTTTCTAAACCTCGGTACAGTGGTAGAAGGGCAGCTCTAATAGCCACTGAACAAATATAGTGCTGCCTGGCCATATGGTGCTGCAATAATCAGCTAAAATGCTTAAAAGTGGCTGGAATTTGAACATGCATGTCCTATTTCAGGTACAGTCATCAAAATGTGCATATTTTCTCATGTGAAGCAAGTTGGTAATAGGGCATTGAAGAAATTATTAACTTTTGGTGAAAATCAGACTTGCAGTACTGGAATATCTTAACAACTGCATAACGTTCACAGAGGTATGCTCTACTGAGTGCCATCTAGCTCAGATTGTGCTTTTTTTTATTATGACTTACATAAAGATCAGACTTCATTTTAGCAGTAATCCAGGTGATTCCAAAGGGTTCACAAACTTTCTCACTACTAGATTAAAATGATTCATTTTGGGTTATTAAAAAAGGTACATCAAGTGCCTCTATAACTGGCTGTAACAAAAGTTGCCCTGAATAAGTCAATTTTAACTGATGAAATGTAAACTGCAAAACAAAGTAGAATTTGTTTTTATACTGTCACAGTATTGATGAATATCTAAAATGACCTAAGCTAAAGACAGAATATTAATTTAGATAACATTCAGGTAAATAGATGTGGTTTCCTGTAGTTGTAAATTTTGTATGCACCCAGGAACAAATCTGTTCTTGGAATTAAATACACTGATGTAATGATTTTTGACTAGCCCCTTATAATCACATGCACATTGCACAACAGCCCTATGACTGACTCTTCCTATTACTACTGTGCAGTTATAGGTATTGTATATTTAGCTGCATGCATGTGAGTTTGAGAGTAATGGTTTCATGCTGACTTGCATCAGCATTGCCACCAAATGCCAACAGGATACTGGTGACATCTTTTGAGGAAAAAAATAACATGTATGTTTTTATTAAGTCTTAAGCAGGTGACTGTTTAATGACTTGTTGGATAAATGTGTATAAATCCCAAACCTTCAGACACTGTGCACATAAAATCTTTTTAAAACATAAAGGAAAAGGAAGCAGTGCATAAAATCTCTGTGCAGAATATACTTCACAAACTCTTATTAGGTAAAAGATATTCCCGTACAATAGGCTTGTACAGGCGTACCACATAACTACCCCCTCTCTAACATCCAAACCTGGTTTCTACAATGGTGCCCACCCTGAACATCAAAAGGAATATTTACATCAGATCCTGTGTAGTAGTATACATAGTGGCACACTGGATGCATTAACAGTGCTTGTTCGCAGATTGGTGTTATCACTGAGGTTATCGCAAATGTGACCTAGTATTCCAGTAAATGCTCCACTCAAATCAACAACCGACTGGACTGTCAAGACGATACTGGTGGGACATGAGACATCAGAAGACTGAGGGGGACACCTTGTGGTTGCTTGGTGAACATATAGAAGTTGAAGATGGATTTTATCAACATTAAAAAACTCATGCTGTTCTAAAGCAATATACATTCACTAGGATCTAAAAAAAAAAACGGGGTAACTGCCCCATGTTGTGTAATCCAAACAATTCAGCAGCAGGGATGGGGACAATTAAAAGACTAGCTGGAGGATTACTGGGTGATGTGCTAGTCGACAACAAAAGTATTAGTCTTCATATTAAATCTTAAATTTTAAACCTTAAATTAAAAATTCCAATGACATCTGCTTTCATATTCTTGTATTTTTAAGCGAGGATAAAGAGTTACATAATTTTAGATTAATCACCAGTGACAGCTGACAAACATTTTCAGCTCACTAGGTAAGTCTGAAAAGCGAGGGGGAGTTAACTGACCATGAGTTTACCTTATTATGAGCGAGTGTGAGCCGCAAGTCAGGCTTTATAATGGCATAGGCAATCAGCAGGTCCTGCACCTTCTTCAGTTCCTCCTTGCACTTCTTTGTATTGGTGTAGTATTGCCTTCTCACTGGAAGATTCCTGAAAAGCTTCAGCACACTGACTGTGGTACCTGGAAAAAAATGTAGGGCATGAGTGAGCAGCAATTTCTGACATGAGATTTATTTTTTTCTGTGATTAGGATGCAAACAACTACCAAGGTTAGTCAAAGCAGTCAGCGAAAAGCATGACTATTCATGAACTGTGAGGAAAAGGAGATCCAAGGCACTTTCATTATGTAAAGTTTAAATTTGTACCAAATGTATTTTGGCCCAAATGGCATTCATTCAAGTAAGGACGCACACAGAGAGGAAATTATCTCACATAATATATACTTGCAGATAGATAAAGTGGAAGTGATTATAGATCATTAAGAGACTGTGATGTTAAGATTCATTAGTATGACTTTGGAGATATACAACAAAAATCAAAAAAGGCAGGGTGACAGGTTGCTTCCTTACCCTCATGACAGCCATGGCCTGAAATTCATCATACATATGTTGTTTATAAACTTTTCATAATAAATAGCCAAATAGAATAAAGGCTTTTTTAATATTTTGGAAGGACTCTGATCTCTCTTTACTCATGATTAGAGACAGTTTATTCCACAGAGAATCCTATGCTACTATTTTTAACATCAGAATATCAGCTTCCTGTCTGCTTTTCAAGATATTTCTAAACACTCCTATGAAAGGATGGTATAATTAAATAACTTCATATTCATAATAAAATAGGAATTCTGGCTACTGGAGGAGACAAACATTATGTAAATTGGTATTCACAACTATGTCATCAGGTCATGGCATCATATTTCCATACATAATCATACACTATGAAACTTGCTGTCAGAACATTGATGTTATCTCCAGTTGTGATGATTTTTACAGTTTTTGTTCACATTCCACAAAGCCACAAATTCATTCCTTGTGTTGGGCACTGCTTCTATTTTTTTTTTTTTTTTTTTAGCATGAGGATGATGACTGATTCAATCAGGGGTGCCTTGCCTTGACCCAAGTGAGATGGCTTCTGGGAGATGACCTTCCCTGTCAAATCAAGCATGTACTGGGTGCTGATGTCATCTTCCTCTGTCTTCGTGGTGACAGACACCTGAGGGAGAACAGCACAGTAAGATGTCAGATCTGCTTTACTGCTCAGCTTCAAGTGTCAAGTTCCCCTCCGAATAAAAATGAACAAATAGATCAACACTCAACAGTTTTACAAATTGAGTCAAGCAACATCACAAAACAACTATGGATTTGAAACAGATGGACCGTAGAACTTCCTGGAATTCAGTGACAAACTGTACTGTGGTGCTGACTGTCCTGTGTTAACTACAATAAAGGAATACTTCTGACCTCGGCCACGGCACAGATGGAGCCCAGGGCTTCTCCTCGGAAACCGTATGTCTCCAGTTGCTCCAGGTCCTCATGGCTGCAGATCTTTGAGGTGAAATGTCTCACAGCCATCACATGAGTATCTGAAGCTTTGATTCCATGGCCGTTGTCTCGTACTTCTATCCGGTCAAGCCCGTAGTTCTCCTGCAATGTGAAGTTCCATGCACTGAGAAGCAGACACTTACTATGTTTACATGCACACAAGAAACCAGATTATTGCGAGTAACCAGCACTGTGCTTACATGCACTTTAGTAATCGGGCAAGGGACAAGGGATTAAGAGAAATCAGGTTGAGGCAGCTGGATTTCTTCTGGAGAAACCTGCCATGCAAACCCTTACTCGGATTTCAGAACGTCTTTTAATGTGTGCACATGTGCGATTCCCCTGTACCTGTGACTGATATGCTGCCATTTGAGACATCAGCGATTGCATGATCAAATAGGTCTATAGTTTTGATACAGAAAAAAATTAATTAACAAGGGTGATCATACTTTCCACTGCCAGTGTAAAAATGATTAGTCACAGCATCTACATCTATCTTATCAAAAAAACTCAGATCGCAAAGTCTGTGGAGTGGACTTTAAAGATTAGATTCAAGTAATCATTATATATTCTGACTTCTTCTTCTCAGATGAAAAACACTAGATGTGCCCTGAAGCCTTTATTGGGTACTGTCCTGTGCAAAATCACACAATGTTAACCACACTGATTTTAGCTCAGTTACCCTCATCCCTGCTATAGACAATATTGCTAATATATGTCCATTGCTTAAAAATAACATTTCATTGCTCTAATGGAGAAATCTCTAATACAGATACATTACCAGTTTAATGTCAATACTTGAAGCTCCAGCATCCATGGAATTCTCCATCAGTTCTTTCACAACATTGAGCACAGAGGTGATGACCTGGGAGCTGGACAGGAGCCGCACAGTGTCTGGGGGAAGCTGTTTCATGATGGTGGGTACCTGCTGAAGCAAATGGTCTGTTTTCAGTTCAAGATTTAGTCTAACATTGGGTGTATTCTTCAATAGAGTCAGTGTGTGACCAAACATGACCAGTAAAGGGTGCCGAACCCTTAGGAAAGACAAGATTTTGGGCCAGTGGCTTCACATTCAAAAACATGACCATCAACAATGAGTAATAATATTCACACCATGGCATACAATTGAAGGAAGAAACATTCTAACCTTGTGTAGCTAAGAGACAGTCGATAAATTTGCAATAGCACAGAAAAAAGGTAATTCAGCACTGCCCGTACTATTGTTGATGTTGTGAACCAGGCCCAGAAATGCTCTCTCTACGTCATTTCAAAGCAATGAATGCTGAACCAGTTCCACCTGACTGTCCTGGTAGGGATTTAAAATCGCACCCTGCTACTGGGCGAGACAGGGCACGACCTTGAACCTGCAATGTCAACAAACGTACACCACCCAGATGACATCTACGTTTCTGGCTGAAAACGGATAACATTATTGTAAAAGAAGCGCTCCTCTATGTCAGAAGACATGCAAATATGTGAAGCCGACACAATTTCTCCCATTCTTTGTCTATGAATCTTCTCGAGATTTTATATGTTGATGAACGGATTCAAGCCTTGCTTTCTGACATGAGGTCGGGAATTCATCACTTCACAAATGCTGATTTAACGTTATTATCGAGGCTCACTGAAATAAACTATGTTCCAGTTTACCCAAGTATCAGCATGAGCAAGCATGTACTAGCAATGACCTATCAACATTAATGCTAGTTTGAATGGATAATCGGAGTAAACTCTATTTATGTTCTTGTAGACGACACGGTTCAACTTTAAAATATCTCAGAACTCATATACACTTTGTGGGCGTTTTGATGCAACGTTAAAGCTACAGCTAGCTAGTAGCAATGCATGTTGCTGACTTCGTTATAGTATTTAGCTTGAGAGTAAAACGCTCCTTTCGCATAAACTGCTGGTTGCGCAGAGAATTACGTGTCAACACATTTAAAAACTGTTAACTTAATACTGACTCTCAGAAGGTTTTGAGACAGAAGTCCTTGCAGGATCTTTCATAAAAAACAACACAGAGGAAACGCCGCGTCAAGCGAGGTTCGCGCTTTACGCCCCCTCGAGTAGTCCAAATCGGTGATTGGTTGGAAGTGATATTGAGGCGGGATCAGAACGTCGTGAACACACGTCTACTTCCGTTTTTGTCAGTCGGCGACGTGCTGCCTGCGTCTGCGAGCCACGCACATCAACAAGGAGATAGCTTTTTTTTGTAGCGGTTTGGTCTTTAAAAAAATACATCTATTGCTCGCAGTTACTCCAGTAAGTATGCAGCTTCTGACTGTGAATTATGTCTTCCACTAGTAACGTCAGACGTAATGTTACTTATTTACTCAATGTTGACCAACTTGGTTTGTGAATAGATAGTGGTGATTTGGCTCGGACTATGTCCTGAAAACGAAAACATTCAAAGGGACGCCCCGTGTTTACATAGTTGGCAGTCGAGTCAGACATACAACTAACATGTACCAGCTATTTTGGATAACACCGGTTTACATATATTGTTTGATTTCATCGGCTTGATTTCATGTTATTGGAGCAGGGCAATGGCAGTTTGCTATGGCTACGACAATTTATCAGTAAATACACGAAGCCTCGTGGTTTGGGGGAGCTTGCTAGTCAGTGACTGGATTGAACAATAATGTATTATCAGTCAGATAACATATTTCTCTGAATTTTTCTCCTTTTACTGCCTAACAGCCAGTGGTGCTGCAGCTGTCTGCAAATCCATAAATTTTCTAAGAAGCAGATGGACATCTTAACATATATCATGTTATCAGCATTATCAGTACGATTATATCCGTGACCTAATGTTGCAACTTTGAACTTTGAATGTCTATCAACCCAGTTCAGTTAACATGTTACAAAAGATAGTGTACCACTGAACATTCTCAGTGGGCATGTGGCCCAAATTAAAGATAGTTTTCATGTAACCTTTATGCTGGAGATCATAGCTTGAAATAATGTCTATGTCTAGGAGTCTTGCTTGCAATTGTGTCACTATTAGAAGTAAGCCAAATGCTGTATATCTTAATTTAGACTGATAAATTTGTCGGCTCTATTTTAGTAGCTTCTTTGGCAGATCACCAGTTATTTTGAAGTTGTTTTCTCTTCCAAAATGTAGTTTGGCTGGTTAAATAGTGAAATTGGCGGTCCTAGATTCCACCAGCCTCTGTGAGTTGGGAATAAAATAATTGTCATCGGTGCCTTGAATGATTGCAAGCCTTTCTTGTTTTCTTTAATCCAGTCTGGCAGCTGAAACTGTGCCAGAGGGCAAAGTTGAACCAAATTGCGCAAGGTGTTTTTATGTTATCAGTCTGGGTCTTGCAAAGTTCAATAATGCCTTGACCCAAGTGAGATAGCTTGCAGATGCATGTGCTTCTAAAAATGCATTTATTCCATATAGAAAATTGAAAATGATATGTCATTGCAATCATTAAAAGAAGAAATGGTCATTTGCAAATATTTGCACAGGGTATGCTTCTACATTTCTTTTATGTACTCTTACATTTTAGTATGGTTGTAGGATTCAGTGTCTGTTCAATAATGACAATTTTTTAGAAAGTTAAAAGCCATATTTTGCTTTGGCACTTTTTTTTATATGCTTACCTGATGCAAAATTAATAGCCATCATCTTCTGGTATCACTTGCCTCTGGAGTGTCTTCACAACCTGTATTCTGGCCTTTACTGACTCTTATGCAATCCTTGCAAACTGGTAGAAATGCTTACTGGCACGGTGATACAGAACATAGAAAAATGGCATGGTAGATAGATGAAAACTTTTCAGATGCTTTTGAAGTAAATATAGATGTTCCACTGATTGCCTGGACAATGTTGAAAGTTGACTGCTCCGGTCAACTCGTATGAGGAAACAAGCTACAAAAACTGTTATACCAAAGTGAAATATGTTGTTGTTGTTTTTTTTTTCTAACATGACTCTAAATAATAATAAATCTGTTCTGTTTGTCCGCAGACCAAAATGAATGTGGGTGTGGCACATAGTGAGGTGAACCCAAACACCCGGGTCATGAACAGTCGAGGCATCTGGCTGACCTACGCTCTTGGTGTTGGAATGCTTCACATTGTGCTCTTGAGCATACCCTTCTTCAGTGTGCCTGTGGTGTGGACTCTCACCAATGTCATACACAATTTTGTAAGTGAGACTCTGCTCTCTCACCGCCACTGACTGAGCAAAATGAGCTTGTGTTCCTGATCCAGACTATTGCCAGATCCTGTTCCACGACAGTTACTATTTGAATTTTAAACATTTTAAACAGACTAGATGACACACATTATGTCATCTGGACTGCATAGACTGGAATAAGAGGTTTGTTAGGGGTAGGGGGAGTACCATTTCATCACAGGTCTTAACAGTCACCACCTGAGTAAAGTCAGACCTCAGTAGATTACTTATGAATGCTTAGCCAGCAAGCCAAAAAAAATTAGCATGGTGTCTGTTTCCCACTGCTGAGTCTTTGTTTTGCTGTGACTGCTTGATTCTAGTCGTGCTCTATTTCTGGGAAGCTCTCCTTGTGACAGCCTGACTGCTGACCCATTATGAAGATTTCCTCGCTCCGCACCATGCGGGCACACAAGACTTAGCCCTTCATTGTTATATGGCGGCCTCAAATATAGAAAGGAGGTCAATGTGAATGATATCACTTACTAGCCCAGGCTTGAAGCAGTTAGCACGGCCTGTGTATCACAACAGTATGGAAGGCCATTAACGTTAACGGCCAAGTGCGCTAGGTTAATTATAGCCTATTGTTTTCCACACAATGTGCTGATTATGCTTTGGCTGTGTGTCAGTGTTTTGAATGTCTCACGTCTCTGTCTCTATAATGCAGCCTTTCTAATTGTTTCCACTTTGCTCCTTGTACATGATGATTAGTGATTTCAGCTCTATTCCCTTGCACTGATCACTGAATTGATTGTTGTCTTCACAGGGGATGTATGTTTTTATGCATGCAGTGAAAGGCACTCCTTTTGAGACTCCCGACCAAGGAAAGGCCAGACTTCTTACACACTGGGAGCAGCTCGACTACGGCGTGCAGTTCACCTCATCTAGAAAGTTCTTCACCATCTCCCCAATTATTCTGTATGTATTCAAGATATTATGGTTTTAATGTTCTCCCTCACATTTGTCAGTCATTTAAGGGTAATTCAGATTTTGGATATGTGCTGCAGCTGCTCAATCTGTCTCTGTGGCTTTATCACCCTAGAGTAAAACAGAAAGAGAAAACACACTCCTGCAAGTCATTACAGGGACACGGACAGGGTTTCTAGGGCACTGGTAATAAAAAATTATAATTATGCAAGTCCCTTTCAAACATTTTATCAAGCTAATTCAAGACCTATGGCATTCAGTTTGACTTTCCAACAGAGAAATGTAAAAGATTCTTCATTGACAGTAATAAATGTTGATCATTAAGTTGTTTAAATTAAAAAGCAGAAGTTAGTTTGTTGCAGCCCTGTACTGGCCGTTGTTATTTGTATATCAAAATAAAACTAGGCATGTTTCCTGGCATGTACAGTGTATATGTGACCTCACTGCCCATTGCTAATTTAAGAGATTTTAATCAACTTCTCCATTTTGCTCCACAGGTATTTCCTGGCAAGTTTCTACACAAAGTACGACACAACACACTTTGTCATAAACACTGCCTCGCTGTTGAGCGTGCTGATCCCCAAGCTGCCACAGCTACACGGCGTGAGAATCTTCGGCATCAACAAATACTAAGCTGAGTGTTAAAGTGCTGTGCCTCATAGCAAGATTAGTTAACCCCCTGTAATCTGTACCACCAATGTGTGTACTAAGCTGTTTTGTACAGTTTGTGTAATTGTCACTATTGTTGTTTAGATATATCAGGTTTAAGGTGAGATGTTAAAAAAAAAGAGGAGTAGGTTTGTAGAGGACAGGATGCCATATGCATTACTAACTTAAGTGAATATTTAATTTTTTTTTCTTTCTTTCTTTTTTGGGTCTGCATAGACCTGGGCTGGCCCAGGTTTCAGCAGTGACACTTTTGGTTGTGTTTCGTTTGCCCTCACTTCACACAGTGACACAAAGACTGAGCACGAGTCACAGTTTCTAGCCACAAAGATGTCCTAAATGTATTTTTAAAGATGTTTTCTTCCTAAGCGTAGGAGCCTATGGCTCATTGTTTATTGGTACACTCTCATTTTGTGACGGGTGTCAATCTTATTCATGCTGAGTGAAGAATGAAATCATACTTTTTATTTGCATGATTTCCTTGGTATGTGAATCATTTCTCATTTGTAACTCAATCAGATAGGGCAGGCATTTTTCATTGTACATAAGTTTTTTTGTGAATGTTGTCTTGTATGTTTAAAAAAAGAGTCTTGTATGTAGAAATGGAGACATTTATTGTTGCCAGATTGTGTTTACTGAGGCAGGTCTACAGTGTGTCTATTACTATGTACTTATATTCATGTAGCTGCTTTGTTTAGATTATGACCTTTTGCTATCAACAAGGCAGCTAGTCCTGTTTTGTTTGGCCATAATTCATAGTAATCTTGAATCCCTCTGTTCCTAACCTCATTAAAACATTTTGTGCCCTCAAAGCGTTGCATCTCTTATGTGTTGGATTGCACAGATCCCAGTTCAGGCAAGAAAGTCAGGGAATTTGAATTCTCTCTGGAAATACTAAAGAATTTATAAAGAAGCCTCAAAAGTTTCCCATATCAACTTTTTTGAAACTGAATTAGATGTTGTTTTTCAGCTATTTCTATACATTTTCAGGTCATGGAAGCACTCTGACCTAATTAGAGAAAGTAAGAGCCTCAGGGTGAACTTTGTCATTGGTAGTTAATTACATACATATTATCAAAGCAATAATTCAACACAGGAACACAGGGTTTTGTTTTTGGTTTTATGAATCATGTAAAAAAGTAGTTTCTTACAGTGAAACTTGATAATCAGGTACTAAAGTGCCTCTTTCCAGGTCCACTGACCAAATTTAAAAAGATTAACTCTCAATTACCCTATTAACTTTACTTCTTGCTGTGGTATTCCAGCCCATTAAGATCCTGACACTGCTTGCTCAAGATTCCTTTGAAAACCTCAAAGCGATGGTTCAGATCTTTCTGTGTGTGGATTTTATATTTGGTCCCTAGGGCCCCGTCAGCAGAGGCGGCGCCGTAGAAGACGCGGCCTATCCGGGAGTGCACCAGTGCCATGGCGCACATGACGCAAGGCTCTCGGGTCACGTAGAGGTCGTACCCAGTACAAATGTATGGCTGATCTGCCTCGTTTTGCAAGGTGTCCAGTGTAGAATTGGAGCTGGGTGAAGCAAAGCGGCAAGCCGGGTGTTTGTCAAAAGAGTATGCGCCACCGCCCTGCCCCTTTGCCACGAGGTCGATGCAGACCATGACCGCGTGATGGAGCGGGTGGTCATCGCGGCAGTCGTGCCCCACTGCAATGACTCTCTCCGATTTTGGGTCGACCACCACGGCGCCGACAGCCTCCATCCCGCTCTCCTTCCCTGCTCTGGCAGCGCCCAAAGCAAACAACATGTACTCTTGTATCTTGGCTTTCTGAGACGGGCTGAAGAGCTCTCCTCTCAGGGCGACGGTCACCTGCTTGTCTTCGTGGAAGGAGGTGGGCCAGTGCTTGCTGGCCAGCTCAAACTGGGGTCTGGTCAGAGGAGGGCAAGCAGGGACCTTAACCACAAAAGGCACCCCTAATCCGTCATGTCTAACCTTGTCCGAAGGCAACAGAGAGTCCATGCTGACCGATTTCTCACTGTCAATATCTGGTGCATCACGGATGAGGCACACAAGAGCCTCCAGAGGGTGAGGGCTGTCCTTCTCCTTGCACGCCCGCACCCTCTTGATGTGCTGGAGGCCGGGTAAGGGGTACAAGGAATTGAGCTCCTTGACCAGGCGAGAAGTCTCCTTCCTGTTAGTGATGGGCACAGCAAACGCCTCAATGAGCTCAGTGTCCTGCGACTGCTCATCCGACAGTACGGGATAAGCGGCCCAGGAGTCGGTGTCACATTCTGCCTCTTTCCGGCGTTTCAACTGTGGCTCCATGCCTTCGGCAGCGTCCTGTTGATTTGGTTTGAAACCCCAGTGGAACAAAGTTAGCATATTTACAAAGCGCATGGTAACAATGCTCTTCAGTTATGTAACAGCAGCTCTAGGTCACAGACTGTCTGGGTTTGCATATTTTTGTATTTCATTTACAGCAGTTTGTAGCCAGATCAATTCTAGGGGTAAAAGTGAACTTGTAATGAATACCACACTCTGGTTAATATGAAATCATGATGCATTTTAACTTTTTGATGCTTGATTTTTCAGTCATGAATTAATTTCCCAGACATTTTTTGAATGGCACACCATGTTATTAATTTTATTCTCTTAAAGTTGCATAACATCTTGAGATTGTTCCTTTAATTTTTTAATTTATTACTGAGGCAATGACACAAACCAGCCCCTTCCTCTCCAACACACGCAACCTAACAGATGTCCAAACTGTATATCAACTGTAAACTGCTGGGTTATACTGCAAATGTATCAGGGCCAACATTAACTGTGCTGCATTAACTGTGCAAGGTGTAGATTTATAATAATCACCAAGTAAACAATCAGTGGACAAAGCAGCAATACCAATAATAATTTGTGATCTAGGTTCTACTGTCCATCTCCTTGATAATGTCCAGAAAACTGTAGTTCCTAAGACAAGACACTGAGGGATCACCATGTCGACACCCAACCAAGCAGAAACTGAACCAGAAACACAGGCACTCGTGAAATATTCTTAATGCCGCCTACATGCCAATTACAAGCTATACAATCCTATAAGGCAAGCTCTTTCTTCATTTCCTCCCCAGGATGAGCTTTGCCTTCATGACTTTGGGCACATGCCGTATGGTGAGAGACACTCTGGTGCCCCGGGTCAGTGTCTGCCCTGGCAGGGCTCCGGCAGCAGGCAGGTTCACCACGCTGTCAGTCAGTGTATCCTGGCTGGTGGGCTGGATACCATGCAGGAGGTGCTGGTACATTTCATCCTGCAGGATCAGGAGACTCCGTGGTCTAACCAGCAGGGAGAGAAGGTAGCGGCTTTCCTCTGTCTGTGGGGCGTCCACCCCCTGGCTGCTGATAGGCCGGTAGAAGTCGAGGAGGGTGTGAGAGCCCAGGCTGATGGTGGTGACAGTAGGGTGGTACAGAGGACCATCTTCGTGTGGCATGATTCCCTCTCCCGGTTTATATTCATTCACCAACACATGATTGGCGGTTTTGCCACTGAACGCACCAAGAGAGGAAATTCTCTCACAGTACTTCTGAAGCCAGTCCGGGATCTTCTCTGCCAGCATGCCTTTGGGATGGGGCAATCCTCCCCAGTTCTGGAGCCTCCTGCCCGACAACTGAGTCCACTTTGTTCTCGGTGACTTATAAACCTGTTGTAAAAGGTAGGCCTCCTCCTCTTCTGATATAAAATCTGGAATATAATACACTGTCGGCGGAGCGCCTTTTACCACAAATTGTTGCAATTCTTCCAGAACACTTGACGGGTACTCCATGCCTCCTTGTGAAAAGTCAACATGAACTGCCAGTTAAAACTCGAGTTAGTAAATCAGAGACTTAGTGCAAGTTTGCTAACGCTGGCTAAGCTACCAATCTAGTGGCTAGAAAGACGTCCTACCACAGCAATCTTTAAAAATGATAGCACTATAATTTTCAGCTAAGCAACCAAGAACTTGGTTCACAATTTCTACGGTCTCTGACCAAAACTCACTCACTGATAACTAGCAACGCTGAAAATCCCAGGCTATCTGTTAGCAGCTGGACCTTTTACTCCATCATCCGCAGTATTGTTAGCCCCTCTCCCACGTGATCCTCGACATCCCTGCACTTCCTTGTTTTGTCTCATTCCGTGTTTACAGTTAGCATATCCCAGCACACAAAAAACATAAGCAGGACCTCTATTCGTTTTCATGATTGCCAGAATAAAGGACTTATTATTACAAGTTCACTGACACCCTTGAGATGTGTACTGATAAAGCCACAGTGTCTGCAACCGTACAATCAAAGGACGTAATGGTGCGTTCAAGTACACATAAATAAGCTCCTACTTCTGAACTTTACTATAGTAAATACGACGTATTGCATGTTCTAGTGCATTTCGATGAAAATGTACACTTATTTGACGCTGTAACTTTTTGTGCTTGATGTTTTCGAGTAATAATGACTCTTTGCCGACACGTTCAAGTTCGCTAATCCCGGAAATTCGACATTTTTCATATCAGTGAAGGCAACTTATTAGCTTAAAGAGAGTTACGGGGAACCTAGAATACAAAAAGTGAAACAGCACCACGTCTGTAATGTACTGTACATTAAAGCCGCTTCACCGATACAAAAAACCCCGAAAATCTCTAAAAATTTGAATGTCAAAGAAATGTTAAAATCTCCTTTACCTCTTTATGTAGCGACATCGATATTTAGATGACTATATCATTGAAAAGCCCAGTAACTGCTTGACTCCATGCTTACTTCAGTGTGCAACTGACAAAGATTTCCCCTAAAACGACGGATTGATTTTTCTTCACCCATTTGCTATTTTCTCATGGAGTCGTCGACTTCTTAGCTATTCAAAACGTTAACCTTAAAACACACATTTGAAAATTATTTTCCATCTGGATGTTACTCGGCTTTTTGACGGTTTTCTTCTAGCTTTTCCTTATACTAACAACGTATTGCTATACGGAATTATTTACATGTGACACGGCAAGAAAATTCAAGATTCAAAATAGTAACCTCTGTCAGCAACTCCAAGGGCTTTTTAGGGTGTCTATTACTGGTTTATCGCTGTGAAACCTAATGTGACATTTTAAGTGCATTGTTTTATTTTGTCTGCGTCGTGCTTTTTGGTAGAAGTGTATACGTCCAGAGAGAACTGGATACTAAAAGTTATTAGACTGGTTAAAATAAGCTTCACCATGTTCCCTTCAAGAGCTATAATTCTGCGGAGGAGGTTACCACAGTTCACACAGAAACTTTCGTGGCCTTCTGCATTTGGAGACGCCGCTTGCTCCAGATTGGTTTTGGGCATCGAGACGAGCTGCGATGACACCGGGGCTGCTGTGCTGGATGAGACAGGTGCCATCCTGGGAGAATCTCTTCATTCCCAAAAAGAGGTGCATTTGAGGTGAGTCAACGAGTTGGATCCACCTGTCAGGGTCACATTCGTTCTTTAGGGATCCTCTGACATTTCCACCCTTGAATGTTGTAGGACTGGTGGTATTATTCCCACAGTGGCACAACAGCTCCACAGAGAAAACATAGCCCGGATCGTCCAGGAGGCTATGGAGAGGAGTGGTGTGAACCCAAGCCAGCTCTCTGCCGTGGCCACCACAGTGAAGCCAGGCCTGGGCCTGAGCTTGGGCATCGGCCTGAAATTCAGCCAGGAGTTTGTGAGGCGTCACTGCAAGCCCTTCATCCCCATCCATCATATGGAAGCCCATGCCTTGACCGTCAGGATGCTGCAACCTGTCGCCTTTCCCTTCCTGGTCCTGCTCATTTCTGGTGGCCACTCGCTTCTGGCTGTGGCTAGAGGGGTCGACGATTTCCTGCTGTTGGGTCAAACCCTGGATGAAGCTCCAGGGGACACACTGGATAAAGTAATGACTTTTACACACTTTTTACACCTTTGTCGTTTTTTTTTCTGGTTGCGATGTTTGACTGGATCATAAATAAAATGTGAGTGTATTTTTGGATTCACAGGTGGCCAGACGATTGTCTCTCCTGAAACACCCTCACTGCTCCACAATGAGTGGCGGACAAGCTATAGAGCATCTGGCAAAAGACGGGGACAGGAGCAAGTTCCCTTTCAGGACACCTATGGGACAAAATTATGACTGTGACTTCTCTTTTGCTGGCCTACGGAATCAGATTAACATGAGTATAATTAAAAAAGAGGCAGAGGAAGGTAAGGTCCTCTCCTGAAACACAACCATATACCAGTGATTCTCAACATGGAGATTAAACCTTTAAATTTTTTTTATTACTTTATTTAAGGAAATAACACCAGAGGCCTAAATTATGCAGAGTAAGCTTTTACTGTGCATAATTTAGCCCTTGAGAAATGGAAGTGGTGCAATCCATTGATACCTTTGGATGAGTAAGACACACTGAAATACCCAGTGCATAAATATTTTGAACAAAAAAAGAAATAAAGTCAATACAAATTAAAAAAAAAACCTTTGCAGTCAAACAGATGGTACTGGTTGCACTTTGCTGCACACTTTACTAATTATCTCCATCCTGTTTACCAGCCATTTTAGATCTATGAAGTCCAGATAAATTAGATTCCTCTCTAAATTGTATCCAAAGCAAATTACCTTCAGAGTTGTTATTTTTCTTCTTCCACAGGCATAGAGCAAGGGACCCTCCTGTCCTGTGTGAATGACATAGCAGCTGCTGCACAGCACTCAGTGGCCTCTCACCTGGCAAAGCGCACACATCGCGCCATCTTGTTCTGCAAAGCAAAAGGCCTCCTGCCAGCATGCAACCCCAACTTGGTGAGTCAAAATTGAAAATGTAGTTTTGTTCCATTACAGCCAGTAAGAACTGATTTACAAATGAATATTCTTGCTTCATCATGTGGTTGACAATTTTGAGCATATTGGCATACAAATGAGAGCAGAAATCCCTACTATCCCTGTCCTGAGCCCTTATTCTATCTCTATCCCTCACACTTTATTTTTACATGATCATCCTGTGGTTACAGGAATACTGAAAGGCACATCATGTTGTAGATGTATCTTTACATTTGAAGCTTTCATCAGACTCTCTCTCTCTCTCTGCTAGGTGGTGTCAGGAGGAGTTGCCAGTAATCAGTACATCCGAAGGGCTCTGACGATTATCACTGAGGCCACAGGACTGCATATGCTTTGTCCTCCAGCCAAGTTCTGTACTGACAATGGAGTGATGATAGCATGGTGCGCACAATGGAAAGACCATCAGTAAACACTTGACAGCGGATCAGATTTGGAGATTTGACCTGCTTTTGAATCTTATTCATTTGAGACAAACATAAATTTGTTTTCTTTTCCCAGGAATGGTGTTGAGCGACTGAGAGAAGGGAAGGGGATACTACCTCATAATGTGGATGTAAGCTATGAGCCAAAGTAAGTCAACTTTGAGCAAAGCATGACATTTACAGTTTCGTTATAAAAGGATTTTTACATCTGCCAATAATTATTGGCATTTTGTCATGTGAAAATCCGTCTAATGCTCCATACATCATTATCGGACTCTGCTGTGGTCTGATTAATCTGCACCGCTGAGTAAATCAACATTGGTTTGCATGGATCTTTTGTTGCAGGGCGCCCTTGGGTGTCAACATCACAGCAGAGGTGAAGGCAGCAGCGATCAGGGTGCCATCAATCAAACTGAGGATAACAAACTAACCGACTGCTGTTTTTGTCCTGTGCAAAAATGTTTTGTTGCCGATGCTTCTCTCAATTCAGTGTATACATATTTATTAACTACTGTACATTACACCGCTATTTATCATTAAACCGTTTTCATACATTCTGGCAGAGCATTTTTTTCAATCATAATGTGATTTTAATATCATTGTCAAGATCCAAACAGATAGTTTCAGTACCTGAGTCCATCCTTTATTCATTCAAGCCTTTGTTTAAAGGAGAAATCATCCCTTATTCAGTGCAAGACTTGCAGTTTCAGTTACTTATTTGTCAAGCCACAACAACATTACAATGATTGTGGACTGTCCTCCCCGTATAGCATCATACCTGCTTTACATAGGCGCCACTTTTAGAAGGACAAGATGTACACTGAGATAGAAGGGTTGGAATGAGAGATATCATCTGATCTGATATGCCAATAATAAAAATGCACCATACTGTAGTAAAACAATTTATTTATTTGACTGTGCATTTGTCAATAAAACCCATGCACCACTTACTTCCAAAGCTGTTATGAAAACATTCATAGAATCCAAAGTGTGCTTCATCCAGGCCTTTATTTCCTCTGCAAATAATCAACAAGTGGACCAACAAGTGGACAATGAACAAGTGGACCAAGATTACAGGGGACCTGAATTGCAAGCTAGACTTGTAGACTTGATACTGTACTACTGATGGTGTGCGTTCGTCTTACGCAACAATTTAGACCATTAGATTTTATGTAAAATAGGAGACCAAAAATAATATTTTTCTTTCTGAAGCGTTCGCTCTCCCAGCAGGTGGCAGCATTATTTAAAGTGCTGTGAACGAAGAAGTGGTAGCAGAAGAAGAAAAAAGGAACCGCTCTCTGGTTAAATTAAACATGGCTGCCTTCATGACGAGTAGAGTTGTGCTCAGTTAACAACTTAAAACTGCTGCACTGATAACTCCGTCACCACCAGCCACATTTGATGGGCTCTATCACGACGAACAAAAAAGTTTGAATAGCATTTGGTATTGTAAATCTCATTATAATATTAGCTTGCTTGGGATTCTAAAGTGTCTAAAGCTACTATTAGCTTTTGGCTAACTCGTTAATTCCTAAGATGTGTCTTGATTGCGATAGCTGCGTCATTACTAATAAAATTTTAGGACTGAAAATATGTAGCTAGCTAAGTATAAGTGTGTTACGTGATAGAGGGAATAGCAAGCAAGTTACGGGCTTATTGGTGGAGTAACGCCATCTCGACAGCTACATTGACTTAACCATGCACTTGCTAACAAAACGCTAACGTTGTTGTTGTCATTTTGAATGATTAACGTCCCCCTTCGGTCAATTATCGTAACATTGCCATATCTTCTGCAGTGTTATAACACCGACATTTATGTGTCTTCAGGTTCTCTGTGTTTTATGGAAGTTTGAGGATAATGTTATCAAGGTAGTGAAGAAAGACCAGGAGTCACATCAGCAACATGGAAACGCAGTTCTCCGCAGACGATGGGGAAACACCCCATGTTGTCAATATGACCACCAGCGAGAAGGTATCTGTTGTCCACTGCCTTTTACAGCATGATAGAGGTGGTTCATGCACCTGTTGTGTATGTGGAAGTGATATCTGGAGCGGCTGATTACCCCTTCTTCTTTTAAAGGTCCGCCTGGTCCTCCGGAGACTTGAGCCAAATGCTCTTTATATGATAATAATCTCAGTAAACAAAAATACCCTTTCTCCATTAATTAACTGCACTGTTTTGTTAAATTTGGGCAGGCAAGCAGAGAATTTTGTTAGGGAACTGTATGACAGTGAATATCAGTTTTATTTATGTACGACATGTTTGCATTGCACATAAGCTGTGTCTCCTGACATTGTAGCACAGGGTATGTAGTATACACTTATAACCAGAGGCTTCAAATTTCATATAATAACTATAAAAATACACATTGAAGGAATAGCTCATATTTTGTATGATTTTGACTTACAGGTGGTGGATCTTCTGAATCAGGCCGCCCTGATACCCACAGATGAAAAGCTAACAGTCCTCAAACAGGTTTGTAATCTCTGCTTTCGTCAAGTCTTGGGTTTTCTTGCTGTTGTGAGATCCAGAAGGAAATGTTCATTATTTGGAGCTTGTCTAAACACGTCATTTTCTTCACATCTGTGCGAAATACTAATGTATTTGCTTTATGTAAAGTCCGAGGCATTTCTCTGCCTTCTACTCAATGCACCCTGGGACATATATAGAAGTATAAAGGTGGTAGAGAACAATAATGAATGAATGATTTTATGCTATTTTTAGGTCCAGGAGCTTATTACCAACAAGGACCCTTCACTACTTGACAATTTCTTGGATGTAAGTAAGCATTTGTGTGGCTCCCATAACTAACTGTACCTTGCTCAAAGAACCTCAATGTACAAGCTGTATTTAGTGTAAAAAAACACAGTGTACAATTGTTTGCTTCATCTCTTTATGTTAATATGTTAATTCATAAAGCTTCTCTTTTCCTTCTCCCATTCATCCTGTAGGAAATGATCGCCTTTCAGACTGACAAGTCTATGGAAGTGAGAAAGTTTGTCATCGGCTTCATAGAAGAAGCATGGTGGGCCATTGAATATTCATTGTTCTCTCATCCCCATCATACATGATTGTAAATTTCACATTGGCGAAAGAAAATGTTCTTGTACCTCAAGGTTTCTGTTTTTCATGTCTTTTCCAGTAAAAGGGACAATGAGCTGCTTCTCAGACTGATCGCTAACCTGAACATGTTGCTGAGGGACGACAGCGTTAACGTGGTGAAGAAGGCCATCCTCACACTCACTCAGCTTTACAAAGTTTCTCTGCAGGTAAATAACTTGGCCAAATCCACTGGCTTCGTTTATAAAAGGTCCTCAAGTGAATGAATTCGATCAAATTCAAATAAAAATTAAGACTTAAGAGAATCATAGAATTCTCGAGAGATACATAAATTTTCCCATTTATTTTGTAATACATCCCAAAAATGTAATATCTTAATATCAAAACGTATTTCTATTCTTATCCTGACAACCAATGCCATAGTTCTGATTTGGTTTATTTATATCCTCTTCTTTGATGGGATTAATAGGAACAGTAAAGTTGACATCTGCACCTACTACACGGCCATGCAATTTCATTTGACAAGTATTTGTGTTTTTCATGCCAGTGGCTGGTGCGTGCCAAGGCAGTCTCAGAGATGCAGGAGGCATGCTGGGATATGGTGACACAGATGAAAGGGGACGTTCTGGCCTTGTTGGACTCTGAAAACGACGGCGTGCGCACTCATGCCATCAAGTTCACAGAATCGCTCATCATCACCCTCTCACCGCGGACGGCAGACTCGGACATCCCCAAGCGACAAGAGGGTGACATCAGCTTGGACAAAATACCCAAAGATCACACTTACATCCGCTACGGTAAGTGAACTAATGTTTGCTAACCAATTAAAAAAACACCCCCCGATCTGAGACTCTTACAAGTGAAAACCCCCTCAGTGCCATTTCTTGTTTCCTGTGCATGTTTATGTGTGATGATGTTACATGAAGTACTTCCATCTGTGACTAGATCTAATTGTACTGAACGTATGGTGCTCTTTGTGCCATGATGTGACTCCACAGACGTTCTGTGTGAGGAGGGAAAGGCTGCACTGGAGAAGCTGCTGAAGTTTATGGTCCACCCAGCCATTTCCAGCATCAACCTCACCACAGCGCTGGGCTCCCTGGCCACCATCGCCCGTCAGAGGCCGATGTTCATGTCGGAGGTGGTGCAAGCATATGAGACCCTGCATGGTGAGTGAGACTGAGCCACTGTCCTCTGGAAAGCCAAGTCAAGTCCCTGGCTAGTTTGAGTCCCACTTGAGCCAGCCTGATGTTAAAAACAGACAAATAAATAGAGGCCTCATTAACATTGACACTAAACCACATGTGGCTTCATTCTGTCTTTGATTGCAGTGAAAAAATAACTTGACAGCAGCACATTTTGGCCCCAGACTCATAATTTTGGATCTGAGATGACATGACTATGAGGTTAAAAGTTAAGTAGTAAGTAGTATTAAGACTTTGAGGGAAAGCTTCTCTTTGTCAGTATCTCTTAGTGAGCTGCTTTTACGGCAAAGTTCAATTTGAATTACAAATCTGACGTGACAATTTGAGTCAGTCATTCAAACCCAAGCCATTTGTTTTGAAAATTTAATCCAAATCATCTAATGAGTTTGAGTCCCACACTCAGTCTCTTGTTCTTTGTTGTTTCCCAAGATCCCCTAGATGAAGATTAAAATTTCACTCTTCCACCTTTTTAGCAAACTTGCCGCCCACGCTGGCCAAATCTCAGGTCAGCAGCGTGCGAAAGAACCTGAAGCTGCACCTGGTGGCGGTTCTGAAGCATCCATGCAGCCTGGAGTTCCAGGGTCAAATCAGCACTCTGCTCCTGGACCTGGGAATGCCCCAGACTGAAATAACCCGCTCCACACCAGTGCCACGCGAGCAGCGCAAAAGACCTCGCCATGAACAGTACACTGAGGGCAAAAAGCTCAAGATGGGTTAGTATGGTGATATCTCGCACTTTCTGACTTATTAAAAGTAGAAGACCAGGGTTCATATATAAGTCCATCAAACACCAAATTCAAAAAGACCTGCAGTTTCATGGAGTGAAAAACAATTTTCATTATATTTGTTTCTCCATGTTCAGAGCCAACCTTGATGGAAGATGATGAAGACAAAGAGGAGCCAGCTCCACTTTCAGTCACTAAGCCATCAGCTGTGCCGGTAGCACAGTCTGCTATTGACCTCACAGCAGAGTTCCTGCACCCGCTGCTCACCCCTGAGAACGTTGCCAACCTGGTGAGATGGGCTGCCCTTTTGTATCACTCACTTTGACCCTAATAATATAAACCATTCAGCTCACATTTCTGTCACTGTCTCATTATTCAGGTGCTCATCAGCATGGTCTATCTGCCGGACGCCATGCCAGCATCCTTCCAGGCCACATACACACCAGTTGAATCGGCGGGCACTGATGCCCAAATCAAACATTTGGCCAGGCTGATGGCCACGCAGATGACAGCAGCTGGGATTGGTCCAGGTTAGTAACAGAAAGACTTGAGCATATAGAGCTCACAAAGGCTTGAAAATGTTGTGCAATGTGTGGTTTTTGCCACTTTTTTGTATTTACAACAAATTGAAAATACGTTGTTAATCTCTTAGGACTTGAGCAGTGCAGAGCTCGTGAAGAAGACGCCGGCAAAGAGGAAGGCAATGACGAGGACTCTGTTGGCAAGGACCTGCTCATCAAGCGCAAAGTCCCAGCAGTGATGCTGGGCCAGGCCATCTCTGTGGTCGGAGGTTATACAGAGAAGGTTCAGCCCACTGAGGCAGCTCCACTTGTCAAGAGGCTCCCTGAACCCATTCTGCCTTCCACACAGACCAAGTGAGTTCATCCTTATAGGAGCATCTCATACCCTCTCACTTTCACACTTTTGAACGTAAAGTCATAATCCTCAACTATATTTAAAGAAATAAATATTAATTTTGCCACTCTGTATTACAATCAGTGCCATACAGTGATTCAACCCATAGTCACTTCATGAAAGCTTTTACATTTGCTAATGTAATCCTCTGCTGCACATGAAGTGATGCATTTTGTGTTTACAGAAGCAACAACAGCAGTTTAGAATAAATATGAGAGGGTATAAGAGTTTCAATTTTGCAGTCATTTAGTGTCACTATCATTGCGGTGTGTTGGGCCTGTTTCTACACTGAGTACAAAAGACCAAAGCACTGATTTCTTATCACCAAAGGTGTCATCAAAATTATGAACATGAATCTTTTGGTGTTAAATGTTTTGTTGTTTTTGCTGTTCTTGTTTTTAATGAATGATTTTGTTTGTTTTGTTTTTTGCACACTTTTCCTAAACCCCACTTTTTAATGTGTTTGATTTCTTTCTTCTCCAGAATGTCAGGGGCAAGTGGGAGAAAAAAAGTGTTTCGTTTGTCAGATGTCATTCAGCCTTTGTCAGACTCCCAGATTGAAAAGTTGACCTCCCTGGCGGTCAAACGCATCCTGCGTTCAGAGAAGCCCATCGCCCAGAGCGGCATGTCGCATGTAAGCACTCCAAAACCATGACACATCTCTCACCAAACTTAACAGTGGCTTTTTAACTCTGAAGTGCATTATGAGGCATCAGAAACGCATTACAAGTGTGTTAGACTTGTAAATGCATTAGTTAAAGTTAGTTAAATATATAATACTACTCATAATGACCTTGATTTGTATAGCACATTTAAAAACAGTTTTTTATAACCATATTGTGTCTGTGTTGCAGGTGCGTGTGAAGCTCCTGTCCCGGCTGGTGACACAGTTCGAGGGGATGATGAAAGAGGACGTGCTGGATTTCATTCTGGAGGACATAAGAACGAGGAGTGACCTGGCGTTTGCTCTCCTCTACCAAGAGTATAACACCTACCTCAGCCAGCTGCCCACTGGGCTGCTGGACAACTACGACCACTGTCTCTACACGCTGCTGTCGGGCCTGCAGGAGAAGCCGGAGCAGAGGGATGGGTGAGAAACGTGTTGTCCTTTTGCTTTCCTCACATTTCCCTGGGGGCACAGGCTTAAGGTTTAAGAGTAGACATTCAGCAGTGAGAAGTGAAATGGTGTAATGGTAGGTATTTATTATGTGGCATATGCTCTATAATTGTTCTAGTTTCCTCTGAATTTTTGAATTATGGCGTGTTTCAGATATTTTGGGGATTTCGAATACACAGGATCTGAATGAAAGTCTTATATGTTTTAATCTCACTGGAGCACTTGTTTAGAAACCTTTCTGAGATGTTAGAAGGAAAGATTTGTCACTGAAGTTATCAAGTGGACAAATGGCTGTAATTTCCCCATAAGTACGAAACCACCCTCCTCTGTAATTGTTTTCTGCACTGTCAAAGAAACCCTGTAATGTAGACTCTAAGCTTGAATTTCAGTCTCTTAGCCTTGGCCCTACTTAAAAATTTTCTGTCTTCATATTTATTGAGTGATTGGGATTTGAAGTATCAGGCCACAGTAATGCCACATTATGTGAATTCCTAAACTAAGTGCTACTTGCTTTGACCTTTATCTTCCAGGCTTTTCACAAAGCTGGTGTTGGAGGCTCCCATAATCACAGAATCAGCGTTGGAAGTGATCCGGCGTTACTGTGAGGATGAGGTAAACAACAGGATAAAATTGTGTCCTGCGTAGTGATTGGCCATAACACTTGCATAACTCGACTTTTTGTTTGAACCTGTGTTTCAGTCACGGGTGTATTTGGGCATGACTACTCTGAAGGAACTTATCGTCAAACGTCCCTCAAGGCAGTTTCAGTATCTGCATGTGCTGCTGGACCTCAGCTCCCACGAAAAGGAGAAGGTGATACATCACTCGTCCATATCCCCAGTTTTGGATATTCGTGTTAAATAGGTATAATCACTGTTTGCTGAACTCATTGTCTGTGGTTTTCATATGTGTCAATCATTGTGTGTTTTATTTTCAGGTGCGCACCACTGCCTTGGCTTTTCTGAAGCGTATGTACGAGAAGGACCAACTCAGGGACTACATCGAGAAGTTTGCCCTCAACTACATGCAGCTTCTGGTCCATCCCAACCCACCGTCACTACTCTTTGGAGCTGACAAAGACACAGGTCTGGCTTACATATGGATCACAATAAAAAAAAAAAAAAATACTCACAGCAGGTTGCCTTGACAAAGGAATACACTGCCTCAGCTATAAAACCCCCAATAATATAAAAAAAAGGGCATCATTTAAGTTGATTCACTGAGACTAGATCACAATGATCACAGGGTCCAAGCACAACATCTGCTGGATCATGTTATTTTGGGAGCATCACCTTGTGCAAGGAAGGGTAATTGTTAGAACATGCTCTAATTTTAAAGGCATAGTATCACACCCTCTCTAAAATGTTGGTATTTAGCCCCTTTGGCAAGTAAGTCAGTCAGCAGTTTCAAATTATTTCCCTCATTACCCATACATTTCAATAGCTAACAGGTAAGCTGATACCAGTTTGACTTCCCAAATGCAGTGCAGACTAATTAATTAATCAAGTTTGTCTTCTCATGTATGTTATGCAGAAATAGCAGATAGAAAACATTGTATTTTTTTAATTCAGATGTTTAGGTTAATTGACAATTACGTTGACTAAAACAGTGTATTTCCTGTGGGAAATGCGGGTATTTGTTGAAGGGGAGATCAGCTCTCATTCACTTTCCCTACCAAAAATTTCCTGTCCATTAAAGGATTCAAACTAGCACCCTCCATTTGTCTGACTCCAAGGTGTTGTGTATGTGTGTTGTCTGTTGGCACAGAGGTGGCTGCCCCCTGGACTGAGGAGACAGTGAGACAATGTCTGTTCCTCTACCTCTCCCTCCTGCCTCTGAACCACCGACTGGTCCATGAGCTGGCGTCTGTCTACACCGAGGCCATCGCTGACATCAAACGCAGCGTGCTGCGAGTTATAGAGCAGCCTGTAAGCCATTCCTTACTATTAGTATGAATGTCAAATCTTTGCTTTCTAGGTTTGGAAGAGAATTGCTCATGTTCACAAAATATTGAATGCATTATTAGATTGGAATAAAATTCACAAATTCTTAAATTTAGTTGAGATCATCACTGTGTTCATGAATTCTCTCTCCCCTGTTACAGATCCGTGGGATGGGGATGAACTCTCCTGACTTGCTACTGTTGGTTGAAAACTGTCCTAAAGGAGCAGAGACTTTAGTTACTCGCTGCCTCCACATTCTGACAGATAAAGGTAAAAAAAAACAAACAAATAAAAAACTGGTTTGTCTGTAATTTTTGTCTGTGCAACAAGCTTTGTGTCACTTAACTTTGGGTTCACTCAATACTCAATGTAAATTTATATAGAAATGATAGAGCACTTGTTATCGATGATAGGTTTATGTATTGAAAACACATATTTCTAGTGTCTGTTGCCTGATTTAGAAGATAAATTGACTCCAGCCCCACTCTGCAGTAAAGTAGAGAAACAAAGAGCATCATTGCATAAAACAGTTCTCTCCTCTCCTCTCCTCTCTCAGTGCCTCCGTCTCCTGAGTTGGTGGAAAGAGTACGAGATCTTTACCACAAACGAGTACCAGACGTTCGTTTCCTAATCCCTGTCATAAATGGTCTAGAAAAGGTAATGTTCTGAAACCTGTCCCAGGAGTCTAGTAAAAGTTGTAGATGATGCTTAATTTTATGTGTGGTACATTTCCATGGAGACAGTACTATTTTATCAATATGACCAAGCACAGTTTGTAGAGATGACAAAATCCAACTGAAAACAGAATTAAATGCAGCAGTATCTTAACTAATATTGGTGCATCCCAGTTATTGATTACATGTTTGACAATTATATTGAAAGCTCATCCATGTTATTTAGGGTATAAAGTAACTGGTTGGTGTTTGTTGCAGTGTGCTGTTTTATTTATTTATTTATTTTTTATTTATGCAGAAAGAGGTGATTCTGGCTCTACCCAAGCTGATCAAGCTCAATCCTATTGTAGTGAAGGAGGTGTTCAACCGCCTCTTGGGCACACAGCACAGTAAGAGTCATTCATATCTTCAACTGATGTCAACTCTGCTTTTGAGACAATGGAAGGTTTCCACAATTATATTTTTTCTGTCACTTTAAGGGCCCCAAAATAACTACTCTAATAATAATATAATAATAATAACTCTGACCACTGACCCACATTTGATAAAAAATTTTCTCCTTGGGACCCCAATCAGAGAAGATGTTTGTCAGTGGATATGAGTTAGTAGAGTCAGAATTACATATGGGTATAACAGTGGGAAATAAGAAATGTGTGATCAAAGTAGTCAGTTTTTTTTTTATAACAGGTTTCTTATTTCCCACAGTTACCTCCCTATATAATTATTATGTGACTCTACATCTGTCACTGAGCCCTTTAGTGCAGTTGAAGGAGCTCAAGTGTTACTAAGGTGCCACCAGCAAAATGAGTAATGACTTAATGTCAGCATTAGCCATTTAATTCGTCAGACTTTTGGTCAGTTTAAATGGAGTTTGCATTGTTGTGTTTTCTCTTTCAGGTGAGGGAAGTTCATCAGTGTCCCCTCTCACCCCAGGAGAGCTGCTCATTGCTTTACACAACATAGACTCAACCAAATGTGACATGAAGTCTATTATAAAAGGTCAGTAAACCTCTTCAAGCCAAAGTCCAAGATAAAACAGAATGCATACTTCTTATTTCTGGTTTCACTTAGACAGGTCAGTCAATATTTCTCTACACCATCAATGATTTCTCAAAGCTAGAAACCCAAGAGACTCTAATCTTGGGTTGCAACACCATCTCTCTTGGTGGTATTTAATTTTTCTCCACTAAAAAAAAAAAAAGATGGCCATGTGTAGCAAAGTAGGCCATAGCACTTTGTTAGCAGTTTAATTCTCAGTTGAACAAAATACTCAGGAAAACAAAGAAATGACCCTTTTGCAATTCCAGTTACTGTTTTCTTGACAAATCAACAGTGACCTTTTGGAAATGTCCAGTGACAATTATGATCTGATCTGTGTTGGTTCTGTATGTACCGCAGCCCATACTGAAACATGTGTCTGTGTCTCTGTGCCGCAGCCACCAACCTGTGCTTTGCGGAGAAGAACGTGTACACGTCGGAGGTGCTGGCGGTGGTGATGCAGCAGCTGATGGAGCAGAGTCCGCTCCCCATGCTGCTGATGCGAACCGTCATCCAGTCCCTCACCATGTATCCCCGCCTGGGAGGCTTCGTCATGAACATCCTGTCCCGCCTCATCGTCAAGCAGGTTAGCGTCTTAACTCCATTCATAGTTTCAGTCGCTGGAAAAGCGGAATTTCTCTTCTAAGCCTGGAAAAGTTTGGGCAGCAGTGCTAACTCTGCAGATAACACTGGTCCTCATGTTGTTATGCAGGTGTGGAAGTATCCCAAGGTGTGGGAGGGATTTGTAAAGTGCTGCCAGAGAACCAAGCCTCAGTCGTACAGCGTGCTCCTGCAGCTGCCGCCCGCTCAGCTGACCAGCGTGTTTGAACGCTGCCCGGAGATGAGAGAGCCTCTTCTGCAGCATGTCCACTCCTTCACACCTCATCAGGTAAGAGCTGTGATCAGCATGTGTGCTGGCTTGATGATGCTGATCAAATACAGCAGTAACACCTGAGACGGTCATACTTTACTGTGACTATGAGTAAGGATGTCATGATACCAGCGTTTTGATACCAATGAAACTATACGATTCATTATACCTGATTCAATACCACATCAAAAACAGAAATCCGTTTTTTGTAGGAACATTAAAAAGTAAACAGAAACTTAAAGTGTCTGAAGTATTTTAATAATAGGCTCGATTACAATGAGAAAGTGCAACATTAGCTATGGGGAGGAACGTGTAAAGAAGCCTTCTAGGTTGTTATGGCTCTAATCCAGCTTTTATTAGCACTTTTGCACTAGCTGGGAAGTAGTATATAGTATATAGTATATAAATAGTATATAAATCAGCTCTGTTCTTTACTGAGCAGTAACTATTTTAGATGGAAGTAAAAGCTGTATTGTAGTAAAAATCTAATTACAACAGGAGAGCATACTTTTGTGTTCTTCATCTGTTTGTTTACTTGGACTGCTGACACGTAAGGCACGTCATTGTAGAGGCAGTGTGTCTATGTTAATATGTAATATCATATCATAAGCTATTACCTAGTAAATCAAATAGCTCAATGTTCCTGTGCTCTTCATAAAAGAGGTGAAGGCAGCTGATCAACTAGGGAGCCATAAATTGATAATCACCTCTCTGTCACTGCCATAAATACACAGCCTGACTGTGCAGAATCTGTACTTGTTAATCAAGTACAGATTCTGTGTGTGTGCTTCACAGGCAAGCACAAACATGCCGTAGTATTTAAGAGATTATTTTAGGCTCACCAGTTTCCCTGTGTAACCTGTTGCAGTACAAACTTTTAACATGTTGCTTCTCTTGTAATTCTCAAAACCCCATCTCGTTTCTGTTACAGCAAGCCCACATACCCGCCTCCATCATGTCAGTGCTGGAAGCAAATAAAAAACCAGAGCCGAAGCCCGTGGAGCCTGTTGTGGAGAGAGAGGTAACAGACGATGACATCACTGATGTCTGGTTGTCACACTAAACATTTCCTCGCGAGAACTTGCATACTTTGACTTTCCTTCATTCTGGTATTCCTACTAATTACTGAGTGAACATGTTCTGTCAATGACATTAGTATCTCCAATTTCAAATCGAGTCACGTTATTTATATCTCCTAGCACAATTCACTCAGCATGAAGCTTAATGTGCTTTACACAGTGGGGGGAAAAAAGGGAAAAAATTCAAATATAGAATATAAATAATTAGTCTTGGCATTTTCTTTGTAAAATTGTGACTAATTTGTATTGTCCGTCCAAATTAGATTTTGTGTGACTGTAGTGTTTGTAGACTGTAGTGTTTTGGATTAACTGGACAGCGAGGTGGGGAGACAGCAGCTTTCCAATCCTTGCTTGCTTTTTCAGTTACCAGTGTTTCATACAGTCGCTTGTGAATTGGGCCAATGACATGGTATGACATGAAAAAAAAAACACTGATCCGTTCATTCATTCATTTTGTTATTCTGTCCTTTCCTTTATCTTCTAGCCTGAACCAGTGCCCACTTCAGCTGCCCCCGCTGTGGCAGAAACTCCTCCTGTGACAACTGTCACCCTGAAGGAGCCGGAGCTGCCGGTCCAACAGCACTCAGCCACCATGAAGGAGGAGGAGGAACCCATGGAGCAGGAAGAATCTGAACCAGTGAGACAGGAGGAAACTGTTCACACTGTTTCCCAGGTAAAACTAAGCTAGTCTGCTCTCTCAAGCAATCCTAGTGATGATTTTTCATCATCTTTGTAATTGTAGTAAATGAACTACTGAACATAATGGATGCTTTACTCCAAAGTTTACCATGGGTCTAATAATTTTCAAGTGGGAATTAAACCTGTAATCTGGCAGTGTTAGTGCCGCAAAATTATTCTAATCAAACTCATTTGTGATTTTTTTCAGGTGGAGTTGGCAAGAGCCGAGAAGACCCCGTCACCTCAACCAGAAACGCCCGAGGAACCAATGGAAGCATCTCATCCTGAAACTTCTGATGTCAAGGAACCAGAAAAAGACGTTCCTGAAGACGTCACTGCAGAGCCGGAGGCTGGGAGCAGCAGTGAAAATGCAGAATGAGTCTGCACAAGACAAATGCACTCAGAATAAATGGACAGTTATTAGTCTGCAAACAACCCACAAGTTTTACAAAAATTCCTGTCAAGGAAAATGTGTTGTTTTTGTATTTGTAGAAAATATTAGGTTAATGTATTTTGGAAAAATTCAAGTTAAAACTGTGTATCAAAGCATTGAGTCAGCGGATCAATAAACTAAACACAGCTGTACTTTCTTTCATTTGTTGATTCTGTTGCTCCTCTATGGCTCAACATGACTCTTTTATCAAATAAGAGAGAATAATGTAGATGTTTGAATGTAGTCTAGTTTTAACAGAAAATGGCCAGATTGAAAAACAAATGGAAAACTTGACCCTCAAAAAAGGTGGATATATGTTAAGTGCAACAAATGCTTCAACGATTAAAAGAAAAAAAAAAGGATGCCAGAAGAAAGCAAATAACACATATACAAAACTCTGAGCTCTGGGTTACACGTATTATGCGTTGGATTTGGATAAAGGCATTTTAGCAGTCCCACCAATTCAGTGAAGATTATTACCTGCAGTTTTTGTTATGTGGTGATTTTTGAGGGTGTAGGTTTGTGGTGTTTAGCAGACATGCTGATAAGACTGTGTATTCCTGCCAGTGAACTTTGACTTGTGACCACTGTTCCTGTGCTGATGCAGATGGTCTGTGTTTGATCAGCATGTTAGGACTGTTGAGACTACTCTCCAGGCCACATTAAGTAATTTTGTGTCTTTTGTGACTGATGATCTTTCAATTCAGGCACCATCTATTTGGCCTCTGTAACACTTCTACGTCTCCAGAAAACTTGCCTTTCTATTTGAGATTAGATGTGTCTGATTAGAGTTATTTTCCATGTTGAGCTTCTGTTATTTTGTTTACCTTCATAAGTGTAGGCCTACATATACTGTATATAATGGTCTAAAATAGGAACATATATTTTCTAGATCATTCTAGTGTAATAATAATAATAGTGTTTAAAGTGTAAAAAGTGAAGGTGTAAAAGTAAGAGGTAATTTTAGGATCAGAATTAGTTCCAATTAGTTCTATTCAATTAGTTAAATTTCCTATGCTATCAGTGAAACTCAATGAATTAATTAGCTTGTTTATAAAATAGCTGCTTATGAACATTGCTAGATAGTGTCCTGGGAGTTAAAGGAACAGTTGTCAAACGTGGATTATTATTTTTTAATAACCTAATTTTTTGAATCTCAGCTATTATTTTGAAAAGTACGCGGGGCGACTCAAAGTATTGCAACCGGAAGAGGCCAAAGTCCTTTCAGTTGCCATGTCCGCTTATTTTTAAGCGCGTCAGAGTTTTTCTAGAGATTCGCTTGTTATAACCATACAGGCGAATATAGGCAGTTGCAGGCTGCGGATTTTGGGGGCTTGTGCTTGGTCACTTAACAAATAAGTAGAATACGGGAAAAATACCACAAAAGCAGGGGAAAGAGGAAAGATTGAAAAATCTATTTCACACACAAAAAAAAACCTCCTGTCTTTCAGTACATGTCCTCATTAACTCTGTTAATGATTTGACAGACAGGATTGCTTCTTTCTTTCACGACATCTGGCAACTGCCGTACAGGACCAACTCAACTCCTAACTTAATACCGGCTTCTGTGTTAGCACTACATTAGACACTACAACGCCGCCTTTAACGCTTCCTCTCCCCGTTAACAGGTATCTAGCGGTGTCTCTCCTAGCTTATTTTCAATGAAAGCGGTGATTCTTGCGGCCGGATACGGAACCAGGCTCCAGAGAGATGTAGTGAACGACAGCAGCGGCAGGTTCACACAGCTGGCTGGCACCGCCAAGCCGCTGCTACCCGTGGGC
This sequence comes from Neoniphon sammara, assembly GCA_900302535.1. Lineage (NCBI taxonomy): Eukaryota > Metazoa > Chordata > Actinopteri > Holocentriformes > Holocentridae > Neoniphon > Neoniphon sammara. The sequence goes on along the minus strand of OMKZ01016032.1, from coordinate 25,276 downwards.
CGTTGTGCCCTGATCTCTCACTGGGTCCACGCCCTGACCGCATCTGCGTGTGTGGACTGCATTTATGTTGTTGTAAGTGCTGCTCTAGTCTAGTACAATGCTGTTGCTGCACACCATGTAAATACAGGAAGCCATTACAAAGTGGGAACGTTTGGAGGCGTGTGGAAGAGAACCTTGGGCACGAGAGGAAGTGAAACATGAAGTGTGTTCGAAACTAAAGTTGCTTCCCTCAGTTGGATCGGAGGGATACCAGTGAGGGAGTGATCCAAATTCCAATCGTGGCACATAGCCGTGCTTACCTGCTGCTTCTGAAACAGCAGTTAAGTCACATTAACACTCTACCCAGACCCAAGCTATTAAATTAATTTAGGGTTAACTTAGCAGCCTTTCAATAGGCAGGGTAACACATGTCTGTTCAAATGTAGGGGAAATTCTAGATCCCCCCCATTTTTTTAACAGCACTTATATGATGAAAAACACAACCGTCCTTCCTTGTAGCCTTGACAACACATTGCATAATGTTGTTTTCCTGGATTTTATGTGTAAATCTCAAAATGATGGCGAGACAGTGGGTATTCCACATTCATTGTCAGGCCAAACTCCAAAGGTCAGCCCCCCAAACTCTACCCCCCAAACACCATCCTGTCACCACCCACTCAACTTCAATTTTCAGAAGTGGGTAGACACATGTATTTTCTGTTTTACTGCCTTCAGAATGAAAATTTCAAAGAAAACACTGAATAATTAAACACTAAGTTTCCATTGTTTTTGTGTGGGGAGGAACCTCCATCATATTGACCATGGATGACAGAGCTTGCTGATACACAATATTTAATCATAACTCTTTTACAACAAAGAGCATGAATGCACCATTCTCTTCTTCAACCAAGTTAACTTTTTTTTCCCTCTTCTACTCCACAGACTAATGCTCTTTACCATACCGCGTTTGAAGAGTGGGCAGCAGACTTCTCAAATGTCAAGATTCTCAGTGATCAGACAAGGAGCAATGATGTAAATCAAGTTTTTATGACTATTACTGACAGTGTCATTACAGAACATTTTTTGTGCCTTAGAAAAGTAGCCCTCTGATTCACTGTGGGATGGCAGGATGGCCTTATGGTCAAAGTGGTTAACCTCACACTAACATGCCAGCTAATAGGCTCACACGCCAACCTTACTGTAACTGAGTATTAGTTTCAAATCCATCAAGCCCAATAGTAAACCACTTCTCCTTCTGAGGTTCGGAATTGGTGAGATTCCAAGTTGATCGTCATAAGTCTTGCCATTACAATTGAGTGGTCAGTGGAATATATTCCTTCAAGTAAATGAGGAGGAATTAGAGTTCAGAGATGGCCTCTTCAGATTTGCATGTATCCAGTTTAATACAGGCTTTGTGTTTTCAATAATCAAACCTCTTAATCAGTTAGACCAACTTCCTAATTCCACCAGGAGCGCCTGGGTGCCGTGGCCTGCTTGCAGCTGGCAGTGAAGCACTTCAAGATAGAAGATCATGTCGTAGTAATCGGGGGGTAGGTTTGCTGAACTTATCGATGCATGCATGAACTGGTAACTGTAATAGAGATGTCAAATCAAGCCCTGTTTTGGGCGTGTTGATAAAATTCTCTTTCTGGTTAAAACACAGTGACACCCTCTTCAGAGAAGATTTCAGCCTCAGTGGGGTGAAGGAGAGGTTTTCCGACTTGCAAGCAAAGTGCGAGGACAGCTGTCTGGTGCTTTCTTACCAGTGTAAAGATGAGGGTGAGCGCTCCGTTATTCCAGCATTTACACAGCAAGATGGTGCTGATGAAATGCTTGTGTGTTGCCATGAACTGTGGTAACATTAACCAAAATTTTTTTTTTCTATAAAGATTAACTGATTATTTAAATGTATCCAAGGAGGGTTTGTTGAGTATTTTCAATAAGTTAACACACATTTTCAGCTAGGAGCCACTGAGCAGCTGCTGTGTAAAATTGCGATTTTGCATACTGCACCTTTAACAGAGAGGAGTATTACATGTTCACCTACACCATTCAAAAGCTATGGCCCAAATTTACAAACATGGCTTAATGTTTAAGATTTGTTATGGGTTGCACAGTTTTATGCATCTGTGTTTTTTTACACAGAGACCAGTAAATATGGAATACTGGAGGTGGATGAAGATCTCCGGGTCCTCTGTATGAAGGAGAAGCCACTTCCCTCTGAGACAAAATCAAGGAGAGCAGTAAGTTCACCACAACCTGCATTGGTGGTAGTTTCTGTTTTATGGCTGTAACTGTTGATCCATGGTTATATTTACACAGGCACACAAGATCAGATTTGAACTCTGTGTGGATCAGCCCACAGTTTCGTGTAACTGTCAAATGATGGAGGATCTACATGAAAGCTGATTTTTTTCTTATTTCAACAGCCACGAGGAGGCTGGGTTTGTGTCCCAAAAATGGCCGATAATCCGATTTTTTTTTTTTTTTTTTTTATCCCTGCTAAAACTTCCTGCTGTCCCGTTTGGCTCCTCTCACACACATGCAGCAGATTTAAACACATCCTCATCCAAGTTAGGGAAACCAGAATGTCAACCATATTATTTGTCAAATTCCTTTACCATAGATCCTTCAATTCCACAATATGACAATTTATGGAAGTGAAAGTAAAGCAAAACCATTGTTATATATTGCAGTGCTGAACTTAGTGACACTGGCCAGAAATGCATTTTTTATACCACTCCTGAACTTTCAAGCAAATGCTCCATATAATCACAATCAGAACCATGTGGTGTTTGGACTGTGTCACTTAGTACCACTACAAAATTATTAGCTGTATTAGCTGGCCTATAGGTGTTGGCTGTTACGGTTGGTAATATTGGATATTGGCCTCAACAAAACATATCAGTGCATACCTAGTATTTTTACCTCATGATCAGATTTTCTGGTCCTGTGAAAATGGATTGCATAACAAACTCTCATCTCATTTGTGTTGCAGTGCCCCTGTTTCTATTTGTTTTCCAAGAAAAGCCTTCCTCTCTTAGATGTTTTCCTTGAAGACAAGAAGGTAGGTCAAACAGTCCACACTTCTTCATGTGATATGAATTTGTGGTAGATTATGTTTTTTATAATCCAACATTTACATTTTTTTTCCTACAGGAAGCTCCTATTGAAGAAAAAGACGCTCCAGGAAACTTTGTGTCTTGGCTCATTCCAAGGTAATTTCAGCTGGACCCTTGAGTCCAGCATAACACAGAATGTTGCACACAGATTGAGCCACTGTACAGGGCTGTGAATATCCTTGTCAAACAGCACCCAATGGGCTTGGTATTGTTTAAAATCTTTGTTTCTTGGCACTGAAAACAAAGACCTGAAAACACTGAGGGGTACAGGCTGGGAACTGTTTCCTGTTTCTTCTTGTGTAAAATGATGATGAAGATATAAGGCTAAAACCTGTAAGAGGAGTAACTTGGGAGTCAGGAATTTCAGTCTACATGCATGTTGGGGAGGTAATACAAATCATTTCCCAGTGCAGAGTATGTTTTTAACAGCCATACCCAAATTTATTTTCCACTTTTACAGTAGCTGACAGAAAATGTTTAAATTGAAATTAAAAATAAAGGTTAGGTTAGGTATTGTCTACTATGCTGTAATGTACCTCGTATACATTTGTCTGGCATATTTCTTACTAAATTAGACGAGTGTTTCTTGTTTGTTTTCTTATTTCAGGAAGCCAGTATACGTTCATCAGATCACTGGGCGTTTCGATGTTGGAAACTTGGCTTCATATATTGAATGTGACCTGTATTTTAAAGAAAAACTTCAAGATATCAAGTCTTACATGGTGTAGAGGAGACACGAATTAAGGAAAACACCATCTTTATTATGCTGTGTTGCAAAATCATTTAAGGCAAGCACAGGAAAGAATCACACAAAAATTGTGACATCTTAGCCAAGTTTGTAACAGTAAATCAACTATGACTGTAAATACACCACAGAACTATTGCCTGTGTAATTTGCAATGTACAATTTCTATTAAAATAATGTTCTATTCTTTCTATTAAAAGTGTCCAACTTATCTACCCTGTGAGGAGTCTTTTGCATTTGTCTGAGGCCTTTTCATGGCTGTTCTCCAGCTTGGCGATGCGGGAACCGAACTGCATGGCTCTCTTAGGCAGGACGGCTGAGGGGCCGAGGCCCAGCTGCTTTGCTGCCAGTCTCAGGAGGAGTTTCTCTCCAACACCTCGTGGCAGGGACAAATCTGCCTTCTCCCACACAGGCAAGGCATTCAAGTAGCTCACCACATCCTCATCCAAGTAGGGGAACCTAGGATGCAAACAGTAATGTTTGTCAAGTCACTTTAACAAAGCACTGTTAAAATTATGAAATTAAGAGAAAAGGTAAGTATTCGGTTTTAAATAAAACTGTTGCACATTGCAGAGCTGAATTTAACAGGACCGGCCACCGAAACTACAACTTAATCTGACATTTTAATTTATATGCAAATTAATTTAAGTCACCATGAAATGAACTCCTATTACATCCTGGAGAACTCTGCATCTTTAATGGTGACCTCACACTACACCAGTAGGTGTCAATAATGCTTCAACCAATAAAACCATGACAAACTTTTTCAACAACCCACCCACCAATTTCAAATTAAACTGTTTCTCTCCCTGCATCCTATTGGTTTACACTATTGAATAATTCCTCCCCATACTACACCCCACCCCAACACCCTGTCATAACAGGAAATACATAAAATCCAGAAGTAAGATGCCATTTTATGAGACCTTAAACTTAGTTTTAGTAATTTATGAGAACTATGTACAGTCAGACATTTTTATGTGTTGTGGGCTCAAATTGTAATACATTTTAAAACCAAACAGAAAAAGTACATGACCAAAAAGATGGAGTAATGCAATTAGGCAGTGGATTGGCTAAAGATTCTGAGAGTGTAAAGATTTAATTATTTTTTACATTTTTTACACCTAATTTCCTAATGAACCTAATTTAGACTATGCTTCAGTGTAGCAAAAACTTGTTAAGAAGCTCCACACCCACCTGGCTTCCTTTCCATGGTCTGCGATCACTCTGTCATCTCGGCCCAGATTCCTGGAGGAGATCCTGCCCAGCTCCATGGCCAGTTCTTTGATCAGTCCCTCATGCCCAGACATCTTAAACCGGACTCTGTGTCTGGAGTAGCCGGCTAGCTGCTCATCTGCTCCGATGCCCGTCAAGATGACCTGTGGTCATTAAGTAGTGAGACAGAAATTAATATAAACTAACGTGGCTGGTGAGGATTGTGACACCTCATCGACTATCCAAAAAAAAAACATTTATTGAAATAAATATTACTGTTGAGCCCTCTGTAAGCTGCCAAGGACCAAGTTCAGTGAAACATCTAAGTGCTCACTTAAGAAACACAGACACTCCCAGTCTCACCCACTCCCCTTTCCTGTGACACCACAGCTACCAGAAACCCCTGTGTGTGTGTGTGTGTGTGTTGATAAATGTTAAATATCTCTCAGAAGCCTTTGTTCCTGTAAAGTGCAGTTTCTGATTGGTGAACTTCACCTTTGCTGATGAAGTGAAGAGCCTCTGGTCGTTGTCCTCCATGATGAACCCCGCTCCTCTAGCTGCAAACCACACAGCACATCCAATGCTGTCATCCAGCACTGTATCCAATGGGTGCACCAAATGGCAAATGCGTTCTTGCCGCGTTTTCTGCAGCTCCTCCGGCGTTACATTTATTTCAACAAAATTCCATCTTCTTTCGGGATTTAAGTCTTGTAATTCCTTGAGACCAGCTTTTCCGGTAATTCTGTCTGGAACATCAAAGGGGCTAGATATTTGGGAATTAGCTCCATCGATTGTAGAATCTGTGGGCTTGTTTTTGTGCTTTTTGGGTTTCTTTGTGGACTCTCCCTTTGTGGTTGGATCCTGCACTTTGAATGCTACATTGAGAAGATCTATTGGCTGATGAGCAGGTATGTGACGGTCAGCCAAGGCAGCCAGAATCATTGAATCAATACCTCCTGAGAAAAGTATGGCAACTGTAGCTTGGCCATTCATAAGCTGTGAATTATCTTGATCCACAAAGGGCAGACACTGAACACGCCTCCGCACTGCCTCACTGAGCACATCAATAAGACTGCTGACCTCATTGTCTTTCCCTCTGCATCCTAGCAACTGACCCAGGTCCTCAACAGATGGATGTGAATTGAGATGCAGTTCGGTCTCATTTAATAACTCCGGGATAGACATATTAAGTGGGCTGACAGGTGAGGCGAGGACTAGGCCTGACTGGTTCATCACTGCGGTGCAGTTGCCAGGGAGAGATTCCCACTTAGTTTCATTGCAACTAGTAAAGAGATTGTTTTCCGCTTGAGCCCAAGGATAAACCTCAAAAGTCATAGAGCCAGTGTCTGTAACTGCTTTCAGATCAATCCTAAACACGCCAACTGCTGGGACTTCTTGCCACACAACCTGATCAGGTCCAGAGGTATGGGCTGCCACAGATGTCAGAGTCAAGGCGTTAACCTCTGCATCAAATTTCCAAAGCAAACTTCTCCTGCCAAAGAAGTCTCTGCCAAACCAGAGGTATTCTCCGGCCTGTTGGTAGTAAACAAACGCCCACGGTCCTTGTACACTGGACAGGATGGACACAGTCTCTGAGGGTTCGTTGCAGGCTGACAGCCGCTCAGAGAGGATGGCTGTATCATTCTCCTCTGACATCACTGGCAAACCTCCAAAAACCTCCCCATTCCACACCAGGACGTTTCCAGCACTGTCTTGGACCGGCTGAGGGGTGAGGAGTCCCCTCATGTGAAGCACGTGGGCAGAGAATACACATTGATAAAAGGGATTTGTGCCTGTTACGGTGAGATCTTGACTTGAGTTGGGACCTCTTCTTTTCAAATGTTCATGCACGGTTTTGTCCGGGTCAAGCTGAGCAGCTGACAGCCTCAGCAGGCAAAAGATGCCACACATATTTGTGCCGAAGGTCTCACAGATAGCGTCGGCTTTACATATCCTGCAGTTCCTTCTTCATGTTGTCCAGTTCCTCTGTGGACAAAGAGTTTCATTTGTTATTACAGGATCAGTTTTTATTTGTACTTGATAAATATCCAAGTCAATTAGTTAAACTATTAAAATGACCCTCTTTTAGTCTCTAAGTCATCTTACTTTTGCATGAACCAAGTGTCTGTCCTCTGTCTGCCAGGAAGAATATGTTGCTGTTGCGCTGCTGGACGTAGACTTTCTGAAAAATAAAAGGTTCAACAGGCATTAAAATTAGAGTTTAACTATACGGTGGGGGAAAAAATCACTTAAGTTATTCTGATAAATTGCACTTGAAGGTTTAAGGGGACAAAAGAGTGAACTACAACGTTAGCTCAGAGCATAATCACATCCTTAATAAATCTAACATCAGTCACACTTTCCTTTAAGACAACGCTACTCACCCTACTTTTCTTCAAATTGGAGAGCTCATCTACTACAACTTTCTGCTCTTTGACCTGTAATTACAAAAACAACATGTCGTTTTCACTGCACTGATAAAAACACAATAAATGTAGCTATGTTTGCTAACTAGCTGACATTAATAACTTCATGTTAGCTCATTCGCCACCTGCACCAGTTTGGTTTACCTTTTTGTTTAACTCCTCCTTTAGATCAGAAGACTGTCCTTCAGAATTATTTTCGTTATATCTTTTTGTTGAAGACATTTTTGGTCAAAGACAACGATGACAAACATATAGAGTATGTATTAATCTAGCAGAAGCAAGTCAAACCAACGTTAACTCAGAGGTAAACACATGCATTCTGCATTGTAATGCACTTCCGGTTCAGCTGCGAGTCTGCTGGTGTTTAAATTCCGTTTTGCTTCCCCCTACTGGTGAAAATGACGCTATTTCACATTTAGAGGGCCACTTACCCTTGAGCATTTCTTTACTGTGTTCACTCATACTTTACTTTAGTATCTCTATCTGTGCAATGAGTAGAATGCCGTATTTTGCACTTAATTATGATAATAATGACAAACTGTTTCTATGGCACTTTTTATGCAGGTACAGAATGTACCTGCATCTTTCCTCCCTTAATTATTCAACTGTCACAATTATATGAAATCTCCTAGAAACTTAAGTAAACAGTCTCTTCAATGCTATCTTATCCTGCAGAGTAAAACATGCACCTTTAGATCAACCAAATCAAGCTCTGAATGAGCCCCTTTTCTTCAGGAAAATTCACAGATCAGCACAGTCCTGAGCATTGCCCTCATGTTATATTGTCTGTTTGACACTTGCTCCAACCCAGCAATTAAAGGTGGATGGGTGACCTCCTTAACTATCCACTTCATTTTCTGGAGGCCGAAGGTCAAATATGGTGTCATGGCACACTAATTGTGCTGACACATAGCTGGAGGAAATGAAAAGACTCATTTCTACTCACGGGCCAGTTTTTGCTTCACTTTTCTCTCTCTCTCACACACACACACACACACACACACACACACACACACACACAGATACACAAACACAAAAATGTTCCCAGGGGCATTATGCAACATTTTATTTATTTATTTATTTATTTAGCTATTTGTCTTTGAGTTCTTTTTAGAGCAATAACTCTGTTGTGCCTGCCAAACTGGAAACTGAAGTCAGATGATGAGATAGATTGAGAAATCACATGGAATTAAAGTATACTTTCCTGTGGTGATAATGGTATCACAAGGGAGAGGCACTTCACTTCCCCCATCTCACATTTTCATCAGCTGGTGTTGGGATTCAAACCAGTGACTTTCCAGCCACAAGTGGCTCTTTTCTAACCTTCAGACTCCTGCTGGCTCCCAGTGTATGCACCATAATTCCTTTGCACTCACATTTGGGACAATTACAGAGGTATTTTTGAAGGTCTGAGATTCACTAGACTTACAAAGGTCAACAACTGGCGAGGAGAAATTACCCCTGATGACACAATGTTGATCTTGGTCCAGCAGTTGGTCAAGCACCCTCCGAACGTGGCCGTGTGCAGGGTGACAGACAAACACACCTGTCCCACAGCTCACGTTGGGCTGCTGCCCAGCAAGCTGTGACGTTTCGGTATTGATCTTAAACAGCTGTCAGATGTTTACGCTTTTATTCCCTGGAAACGAGCACTGTCATTTGAGGAAGGTGGCCTGGCCGCCAGACAGTGACCTTTAATGTTTATCATTCTCTGGCTGTCAGGCACATATCAAAGTCTTATGCGCTGGGCAGTGGTGGATCCGCAGAAACAATACACCAGTGGCACTGTTATGATCCAAAAATGACTAAAGGCAATAATTATGATCATTGTTTATGGGACTCAAATGGAATGGTTACTCTTACTGCATCCAGTGTCATGATTTTCTTGGTAGCAGGTAATATCATGCATTTAATGAATTGCCTGAAAGAAAGGTAATACAGCTTCTGTTGGAGCAGGGAATCCCAGTGCCCAGTTTTTATTACAACAGAGCCAACATAGGGACCAAAACAGAGCTTCTGAAGAATAGATGCTTCATGAGTAATCAGATCCAGCTTGCTATATAGGGGGCTTTAGGTGAGATTTTGACCCCTCCATCCCTCCACCCCTCTTTGTCCCGCCTCCCACCCTCCCATCCTCGCTTTATGTTGTGGCTTGCAAGTGTCAGAGGCCGCAGCAGTGGCAAGTCATGCCTGTATTTTTGTCCTCGAGGTACAAATTTAGCAGGCGTAAACAGAGGTGTTGTTCCGCAGCCGGGCTCAAAGGATCCCATCAGGAAGACAGACATACCTGCAGGTCACATGACCGCAAAATGACACAGCACACGACTGACCGCTGATGACGGGTACCCGGGCCTGTCTGACACACTAGCCCACTAATAGTGCCGCTGGTAATCTGTTTTTAGCTCCTCAATAGTTGTAGACTTTCAAACGGCCGAGTGCTCTCTGTAATCCATGAATAGATCACAATGGGCCAGAGAGGCCTATTGTCATCACCTGGCTCAAAATATGTCCTTATAAACAAAGTTCCTTGTCAGTGTCCTTATGATCCCTCATCCAATGAGACTGGACAGCGTATTTGTTGCTTGTGGTGAAAAAAAAAAAAATCATGGGTGTTTGTCATCTATCTGTATGAAAAGAATCAATCACAATCACTTTTTGTATGAATCCACACATTGAATGTTGTCATGAACCTTTCTGGCATCAGAAAGGCTTTGGAATAAAATGAATAGAAAACATTCACACTACATACTAAAATATAATAATTATGTCATACAGGGTAAAAATAGTTGATTCTGGCACCCAATGCTGTGCTAGTTTGAAACAAGTAGGCTAAAGGTTGTATGCTACAGTTTGGGTTTTAATAATGTATACAGTCCTGAATTATAACTAAAACCACCCACCTTGTTCCTTATATTTGACTGGTAGATGACTAGATGCCCCACATAATCCTATACAATAATATTCCCTACTAATGTTAATAGACCTTTTTCACTGCAGCCATTTTGACATGAAATAGCAGGTAAACACAGGTGTTACCAATTATATTAATTAAGGTTCTGTGCCTAAGTAGAACAGAAACTTCATTGATTTGATTAGTAACACCTGTGTTTACCTGCTATTTCATGTTAAAATGGCTGCTGTGAAAAGGGTCCATAGCAAGAGGATAGATAAGAAACTTTATTTTTCATAAGTTTTTAACACAGCAGTACAGAGTGGTCTCCACCCTTTTTCAAACAAAACTAAATAAAAGCCAAACAAAATGAACAACAGTGGTTGTAATGCATTCCAAACATTTGACTCTCTTGTGTTTCAATTTTAGTTAGGAAAGCCAATATTTGACTGTTGTGCAATCCCTGAAGAACCAAATCCTTTATCCAAATAAAAAGGAGGACAGTGTGGTTTCTGCAAGGCAAAAGGCCATCTCATACGAGAACATGCATTAGATGATTACATGTGATTATTCATTTTGAAGTTCTAAATGTTCTTATGTATTTGTAAACCCTGGAGCAGAATAGACGTGCATTCTGAGCTGGCATGACATGAGAATATTGACAGACTTTGCTTTCCTGTCCCTACCCCTTTAAAAATCTGTGGGTGTGCATGCTTGCAGTAGAACTGATAATCAAACAATATCAAAGTTTGAGCAGCAAAGTGGGTATTATGGGTCACAGTACATTTGGATATAATTAATGTTTATGAGATCAGCATGATTGCAATGAAAATATCACTCATGGACGCATGCTTCTGTTTCATGTTTCAACAAGTTGCCTCATTCTGGTGGATAAAATTAAGTTTGTGTGTGTGTGTGTGTGTGTGTGTGTGTGTGTGTGTGTTGGGTGGGGGAGATTTGGCACTGGGTTTTGTGCAATTATGCTGGCATTCTTCAGTGTCCTAGGGATCATACCAAGGAACTGCAGTGATCAATACACAGTATAGCATTATGCATTCAGACTGTGACCACTGCGAGAACATAAACAATAGGACTAAACAGACCTTTTTATGTACCTCAGATCCATCTTAAATAAAGGACTGAAACTTAGAAGACAGAATGAATTCCTAACTTGGTCTGGATAAAATTAAGGAAAGGAAACAAGCTGCTTGCCCTACAAATGGAGCAATGCAGCTGATGTTCTGCAGTATACAGTGTAAGAAAGCAGTAATGCATCATCATGAAAACACCAGTGAACCAGCTACCGCAAGATGCTACCATGCTCACAGAGTCCTAACCTGTGTGTTGACATTGTTCATGACAATCAATTGAAAAGCCAACGTGAGGTTTCAGAGGGCTGTGGAGGCACGGGCCCCTCTCAGCTGACAGACAGCGGCCTTTTATAGTCGACTGGTATCCCTTCACAATGTAAATCTAAGAGGAATACATGAGCCAGTGATCAGTGAGCCGTTGTTTGTTATTACTTTTTATGGGTACAAACCAAAGAGCGTTTACCTGCTCACTTAGTAATTATAGGAATGATTCTGTTCTGTTGACATAGGTGGACAAATGCAAGTCATCCAAATGTGTGCTTTGTACAGTCTTTGTTCACTGCAAACCTGGACTGTGTGAGTGCAAATGTTGCAGTTGCAACAGACCTCTTTTTGGAAAATAGTCCCCCAAGGTCATGGGTAACTGAATTTTTTCCCCCTGGCATAAAACACTCAAATTTTAATTTTGATGACAGTTTTGCACAACATAGTATGGCATCACATGCACATAGTAGTTCAGCAGTTAATTTTTAACTTTTGCAAACTCTTTGCACTCTTTTATTGTTTGCTCCGTCACATCGCTTCAGGATTTCTCAGAATCCATTCCAGTACAGGATGAAAGTATAGCATCGGGGTACAAATTGAATGAAACCCTCTCATTATTGTAAGGGATTTGGCAAATGTGGAGCTATAAAATGACTATTTAATATTATTTCCCATCCAAGGATGTAAATTGCTTCATCTCAAGTAGCCAAATGAATCCCTAGGCAACACTTTAATTAGTAACAATGCTTCTGTGTTAATCTGACCTAAAATGACCACTTTGATTTAACCTCAGCAGTAAAGGCATCACACTGCCTGACGGGAACTGTGTAAACTGCTGTAATTGTGGCAGATGGCTGTAGTCAGTACCTATGTTTCCGTCAATAAGAAGAAACCTGTCTTTCAACAATGGTGCCTTAAGAAAGTTAGTAGAGCACATAAGGACATGTAGTAAGGAGCAGAGCACACCGTTTATACATATGTGATGAAACAGGATCTCTGTGGTCATCTGTGATCAGTTCCTTCCTGTCTGTAATGTAGCTGTTTCTCATTCCAGTCATAATGATAATAACAATAATAATAACAAAAACAGTTGCACACCTTGTAATAAGTCTAACTGTGAACGAGGTCAGTTGATTCAAAGCACATCTCTGTTTACAGCAGCATTGTGTGTGTGTGTGTGTGTGTGTGTGTGTGTGTGTGTGTGTGGGTGTGGGTGGAGAGATGGTTGCAGAGGAGCATGAAATACCTTTAAAAAAATCTCACCGAACCCTGTGTAGGAAGTCATAAAGATCATATAATATTGTTATTAGCTACATCTTACTTTTGTGCAGCGGTGAAGCCTTTGGGCGGCACGAGGGGGGTTTGTTTTTGACCTAATGTACATAATGACAGGTCACGTGCCTGTGACGTCGCGTAGCTCAGTGTATATCCAAGGCGCGACGTAAACACAAGGCAGCAGTGTCGACGGGGATAAACCTGCTGCAGGACCCGAGCAGGATACATTTTATTGCTTTTTGCTTCGTTTAACCGGCCTTTGCGGCTAAAAAATATTTCTTTCCAACTTCAGCTACAGTGATAGCTAAGTTTGGAAAGGAGGATAGGGGAGATAAACCGTCCTTGTTGCGGATAAATACATGCGATATTAGCCCGCGTTCATTAGCTTTGCATAAGGGGAGGTAAAAAAAACAAAACACAAACAAACAAACAAAAAAAAAAACATATCGACCTGAATATTTTTGAACGGCTTCATAATGGATAACGCTGGACCTAAGAGAACATGCTGTGGTAGGTCATTGTTCACTGCATGATGTTTGCACATCGTTTCACATTCTGTGAAAACATGGATATAGGTCACGGCTGCCGGCAATAACTTTAATTTTTTTTTTCAAATTATTTTGAACATTTTCCTTCCAGAGTCTGTCCGAGACTTCTTCACATCAGCAAGATTCCTTATTTACATGGGACACGCTCTGTCAACATGGGTAAGTAAAACATTACGATAGCTAACTTACCATTCTGCCCCTACACCATTTAATTTACAGACCATCACACGTATTATTACAAATGTGCATCATCATAGACTGTATATGCAGCGTTTCCATGTCAAACTAATTGTAAAATAACAAGCTGTTAGAATAACCTAGATTTCCCTGTAGCTCCAAACAATACATGACATGTTTGTCCCTGTGTAATAACTAGCATCACTCAGGACTAGTTTCCACAAATAGCTCCCATGTCAAGGCTTCGCTTATCTTAAACAGAAAAGGGAGTCTATCAGTTTTTCTCCTTGTGCAACACTACTTGAAAGCAGATAGGGTCTATATTATTTATTGAGCACCCCAAAAGCTATTAACCACGCTGAATGGTGTGAATCAGTGATCAGCCTGGCCTAAATATCTTTATTTTAATTTCCAGGGTGACCGAATGTGGAACTTTGCCGTGGCTGTTTTCCTTGTGGAACTGTACGGAAACAGCCTCCTGCTCACGGCTGTGTACGGGCTGGTGGTAGCCGGGTCTGTGCTGTTGCTGGGGGCCATCATTGGGGACTGGGTGGACAGAAACCCTAGACTCAAAGGTAGGGTTCATGTTTAGGCTTGTAAACACCTTTTCAGTGTATGAAGAGTCCAAGATGAGTTATCATGCATTTGCAAGAGGTGGCAACTAGCTTTTTAAAGTTATTGATAGAATAAACCCATTACCAACTGTGCAACATCTCGAAGAATTGTAGCTACAGACGTTCTTGGTTAACAAAATGTCAGCACTTTTACAAGCAGGATCCTCTGTTCAGATTAAATGTTGAACTTCATTTTTTCCATAAAACAGCAAGCCAGCTTTTTTACAATGGACATGTTTCGTTTTCTGCATGTACAATGACCAATGCTGTTTTATTCTTCAGCTCTTACAGTTAAATGTAGCTCTTGTGGAATGTTTATCCAGAGGAATTTGGCAAGGGCAGATTAGATTAGGAAGCAGGAAATGTATCCAACCATCTTGGGGAAGCGCTCTAATGAACTAGTTTGTCAGACAGAAATCTATTGTTTTTGATCAAAATTCTGTCCCTAATGCTCGTCCTCCCGCTTCCATAGTGGCCCAGACTTCACTGGTCGTCCAGAATTGTTGTGTCATCCTGTGTGGGATCCTCCTGATGGTTGTTTTCCAGTTCAAAGAACAGCTCGCAGAGCTTTACAATGGATGGATTCTGGTAAGATCACCTCTGCACTCATTCTCACACCCTCACCAATGGGAATTTGCAGTGAAAGCATGTACCTCTTTTCTTCAAGTACAAGACTCTGATCCCGAGCTGAAACATCACTGATTTCACAACTGATATGGACTTCCACGTGAATATACATAATGACCGTTGGAACAGCTTTTACAGATCAGGGAGAAGAGTGCACTGATGTCATGGAGGATCTATGTTACATTAACTTAAATTAACACTAGTGCGCATTTTACTGTCACAGCTACTCATTCATCAGAATTTCTGTACCTGTTTAGAAAGAGAGCGTTTTGCCTTGGTATTGCAAAAGCCTGTTTACACTTGTTTAACTATGTGGCCTCAGAAGAACTCCGTCGACTCACAAGATTTGGACCTGATTTTGCTTCAAAACAGATCCTTTCAGATCGTGTTTCACCTGTAAACTGATAGAGACTCAAATGCAGGGTTATAGATAGGTTTCAAACTGTCATTCAAGGCTGTCGGGGCTATCTGAAACATGAAATACAAAAGGCTTTCTGTTGGGGAACGTTGACAACGTTGCACTCTTGACTTGTGGGACGCCCTCAGTTTTCAGAGAAAGGGGGATTTGAGGGGGGGGGAGAGGGAAGGCTGGTATTTTGAGTGTTTGTGGAGGTGGGGGTGAAACACGAGATGGTGTGTCTTGTTCATGGCTGTGTAGTCAGCAGGTTCTTCTAGGCCTGTCACATGATGCACAGAGAGCGAGAGAGAGGGAGAGAGCAGCTGCCATGCAGACCAGCAAACAAAGTAACGTGCCAGTTTGTTTGACGGTCACGCTGACCAGCAGTTAACCAGCATTGTAGTGTGAGCTGTTTCTAGACAAAATATACTATGCTTTTTTTTTTGCCATCCAGTACTCATTTAGCGCTGCTGTAGCAGAGGTCACATGTTGCATATTAGATTAGCTATCACACTGAACCATATTGTCAACAACTGCTCTTTCTTTTGAGCTGTTCATTTTTCACTGAAAATGTTATCGATTTTGTTTTCTTAGAGTGTCATTGATTTTGTTTATGCATATTGTTGCTGTCAAGTGAAAACCTTATATCACCAAAAGCCAGTTTTTTAGGAACTAAGAAAACAGTCGTATTTTTGGATTGATGACACTGCATTTTTATTCTTTAGGGTTTGGAAGGGACATAGGATGGAAAATTTTCTCAGTGCCCGAGAAACATGTAATCCTTAAACTGAAATGATACAATGAAAATCACAGGAATTGGAGATACAAGGTTTTACAGCAACAATTTATAATGCTTTAATCTATCTAAAAAATGTACACCACAGCATGTGTTTTTCTATTGTTTGCCAAATTGGAGGCTAATTTAATGTAACAATGACATGGATGTAAAATTAAAAGCAGATTTAACATGCAAGTCATCAAACTGAGCATGAAAATGACTTTGTTTTTCAGACGACCTGCTACATTCTGGTGATCACCATTGCCAACATTGCCAACTTGGCCAGCACGGCTACATCCATCACTATCCAGAGGGACTGGGTGGTGGTTGTGGCTGGACAGGACAGCAGCAAGTTGGCAGGTCAGTCTCTCATGCCGGCTGCTGGCCCCTAATCGATTTAGGACTCTCGTGACCGGTTATCAGCTCTGTTCAGTGGGGAAACTTTGAACCCTTATGGACGCTGAATCACTCTCGTTTTTGCCTTTTTTTATGGACCCCCAGTTCATTACACCCTGAGTGATAAGAGCTGCTGAGCAGGTTTTCTCACACAGCGGAAAAACAACAATTCCCAGCACTTATCTCTAAATTTATTCACAGTCCACCAAGGTTAGTCACTGAACGGCCTGAGCTGTGTGGACTCCATTAACTTTGTCCCTTATCAATTTGCACTGCTATTTCTATAATTCATAGAAATTAAAAAATCTGCTGATATAACTAGTGTAAAAAAATCTTTGGTTTTGTGCTTTAAATTGCTGCATTTTTCTTTTTGGATTAGTCTTTATTTGACTACATGAGGTTGATAAATACATCACATCACAAATAATTGAAACTTTATTCCATCATTTAAAATTTGCACACTTTGCACATTGTTTCCTTTGACATCTGTCAGCGTTAAGACACTGCACTGTACTTTCTGTCAAACAGACATGAATGCCACAGTGAGGATCATAGACCAGCTGACCAACATTCTGGCTCCCATGTTGGTGGGCCAGATAATGGCTTTTGGCTCCCACTTCATCGGCTGCGGCTTCATCTCCGGCTGGAACCTGTGCTCCATGTGTCTGGAGTACGCCCTGCTGTGGAAGGTCTACCAGAAAACACCAGCACTGGCCAATAAAGCTGGTCAGAAGGAGCAGGACCAGGAGCTCAAACAGCTCAGCGCCCAGAGAGGTAGCAGCCTAGTTCAATGCACATCCTAAAAACTTTGATTTTTGATTCAGTTCAGGACAAAAACCAACACGTAATTGTAGAACAGCAGAAATTCCTTGAGCTTCAAACCTTGAAAAGTGTTATATTAAGCAATAAACCGCTTTGGTTCACTGAGCTTGGAGCTCTGCCCTGTGTAATGGTCCAGGCAGAAACCTGACCTCTTTTTTTCTCCATCCCCCTTCCCGTTTGCAGAGTTGGAGAACGGCCAGACTCCTGAGGAGTCGTCTCAGCCACTGATGAATGAAACCTCAGTGGTGGCCAGGCCTGACTCTCCCCAGCAGAGTGGCTGTTGCTATCAGGTGACTGAGCCGCTGCGTACCTTCAAAGCCGGGTGGGTGGCCTACTACAACCAGTCCGTTTTCTTCGCCGGCATGTCCCTAGCCTTCCTCTACATGACAGTGCTGGGCTTCGACTGCATCACCACAGGCTACGCATACACACAGGGCCTCAACGGCTCAGTGCTTAGCCTGCTGATGGGTGCCTCAGCAGTCTCTGGCATTTGTGGTACCGTTGCCTTCACCTGGGTCCGCAAGAAGTGTGGCCTTATTCGCACAGGCTTCATCTCAGGCGTGGCCCAGCTCTCCTGCCTCATGCTGTGTGTCGTGTCCGTCTTTGCCCCCGGAAGTCCCTTCGACCTCAGCGTCTCACCCTTCCAGGACATCTACACCCACCTGATCGGAGACAAGAGCCCGCTGCCCGAGGCCGACCACAGCCTGACCAGCGTGCTGACGAGTGACAGCCTGACTGGAAACTTCTCCACTGCTGCGCCGGCTGAAGAGCTGCCGCCTCTGCAGTCCTACATGTCCGTCAGTCTGCTGTTTGCTGGAGTCATTGCTGCTAGAGTTGGTGAGTAACATTTGTAGGGACAGCTTGGTTTATGCTGTAGAAAAAAACTTGGGATAACTTAGAGTCAGTTTCACATGAGGATATGCTAACCATAACCCTTTTTTTTTTTTTTTTTTTTAAATGGGGGTCGGTGTAATGACAGGATGCGTGTTTTGTTGACCCATGCTTTTGGAAAGTTGTAAAAAGCTGTTTTATAAATTATGACCCCGTAAGCATGACTTATGTAAGTAAAATCAGGTCCACAGGTTGAACTTTTACACTAATCACCAGCATTGAGCGGAAGACCGGAAGATATACCACGGATGTCAGAGCAATATTGGCAACCTTTGATGCCAATAATATTGTCTGATAATTACAGTCGTAGCCATTACGGTTTTCTACAGTCATTTTAATGTGGCTGTAAAAATACCATTATGAATGACTGTTGAACTCTCTTTCTCTTTCCCCTTAAGGCCTGTGGTCTTTTGACCTGACAGTGACCCAGCTCATCCAAGAGAATGTGATTGAGTCGGAGCGGGGGGTGATCAACGGCGTCCAGAACTCCATGAACTACCTCTTAGACCTGCTGCACTTCATCATGGTGATTCTGGCTCCCAACCCAGAGGCCTTTGGCCTCCTGGTCATCATCTCCGTCTCCTTTGTGGCCATGGGTCACATCATGTACTTTAGATTTGCTTTCAAGAGCCTGGGCAGCCGCCTCTTCCTCTGCTGTTCGCCGGAGCAGAAGACTGAGACAGTAGACAGCCCCTCACTTCCTACCACTGTCTAACCCCATTAAAGAGACTGTGTCCCTGGGCACATACTGTGTTTCTACAGCCTATCCCACCCCTGCTCTTATTTATCCAACTAACATGCTTGCTTGTAGCTGCCACGATGCCGATGCTAACATAAGCCAGCTCTTAAAACGGAAACCGAGCATGTGCCATGCATAGCCTTCGATATAGCATTAACCATCAGCAGTGGAAGGTGAGTAGTACGCCTGCAGTCACAGAAAACTAACTGCTTGTAAAAGGTAAACCAGTTTGGATAAGGCAGGGTTTCTTTCTTGAACTTGTTCAGCTTGGGTGCCAGATGAGATAGTTAGCCTCTCACCCTTGGGTTGAGACTCATCAAACCGTAAAAGTACTGTCATGAGGATCCATCAGCTGTAGGCCTGTGACCCTGTTTTGGGTCCTGACCCATAGTTAAATCAATCAGGGGATAAGGCACTGTACAATACATATTCTTCTCCTCCTTACAGCTGTGATTTAGCTGTAAATTTTGCAAGGTGCTTCAGCTAACAAAAGGGCAAAACGAGGGAGAAATCTTGCAGGGACAGGTGCTTTTGGCTGCCACCTTTTAAGCACACCCTGTGGCTCCAGTAAAGGGGGACAACTATCCCAGATCCCAAAAGACGTAACATTCCTCATTTTTCTTTACATTGAACTTGTTTGTTTCTCAGTGACTTCATTGGTGCTGTAGCTGTTTCTGCTAGCCATTGCTTTCTTGGTTTTGCCAGCTTACGCAAATGAGCATGTTGTTGCACCTCCTCCCAGGAGGTGAGTTACGATTGCTTATTTAGCCAAACAAAAAGTGGGATAAAGTCTCTTTAATACATGGTTATAAGGGTTATGCAAATTATTTATTCAGGAAATGCAAATGGTGGTTTTTGTGATAAATGTATCAGCAGTATTGTCTTTCGCACTAGCGGTTGTGCCATAACAAACAAATGAAAAATCCTATGCACCCTTGTCAATAACTCTCAATTACCAAAGTTGAAGTCCTTATATGGCATAAAGGAAGTGAGGGAAACTCAGTTATCTGTCTAAAGCATTCCAAATATATATTTTTATGTCAGGTTACAGTAGTTGCATAGGTTCACTAATCCTTACACCCCTGTTTCACCTGAACATTTCTAACCCACTTTGAGATTGTACTTAAATTTAGTTTTACCAGTAGTTTACATTGTGTCATTTTGACGCCATTTGATTTTTATGTTCTGTTTAAGTTCTCTAGGGTGATTTTCAATCATGATTGTTGTTACACAGGCACTTTAAGTGATTGACATCTGTCATTAAACCTAATAGATGATCAGGAATTTCATCAATACTTTTGCACAAGGCTGAAATCCTGACCTCCCATCGCACAGTCTTAGTTTCCCTACAGGTTCTCTGTAGTCTATTCAGTTGCTGTCGGGATTGTGGTTCAGACAGGCACATAAAACAAGGCTCAGCACCATCTGTTCACTGGAAAAACTTTACCAGCCATTTCCCTATGAATAACTTTGAACACACCCCAGGTTTACCTCAGATACCCTGTTTCCTCACCCACCACCAGCCAGGGAGCCTAGTCAGCAACTCTTGTATGATATCAGTTTACTGCCTCTGCCAGCAGACCCTGGACAGACCTGTACAACATACAGAATTAAAGTCGTTCTTAATTCTTTAGCTTTAGAGGTAGAAAGTGCTGAAACATTTTTACACAAGGGGAAGTGCTGCCACTTAAGTTAAATTTTACACCTTTGGAGTTTGAGCACTTGTCTGGAAAATAAGTAAGTGAAAGAATATCTCACTGAAAAAATAACCACTAAAAAGGTTTTGAGCCAAACTTTTTGAGTGTACTCTACTTAAAATTTACAGATTAAACAATAGATTAGTCCTTGCGCATAAGCTAGTGGGTCAACGAGTCACCCAAATTTGGGAACATAGAATGAAAAGTTCAGAGTAACCTTTTACATTTCCAGAAATAAAACAAATTCAAGTAAAACTAGGTACAAATACCAAATTAGGCCCCAATACAGACGTGGAAAAGTAGCATTACTTCAAAGATCTACCCAAGCACAGTAACAATAGTATTTTTGCCTGCTTACTTTCCACCTCTGACCTTAAAATTCCACTTCAGTGGTCTCTGACGCCTTATTGTAAACTAGCCTTGACAGCTGTTACACGCACACAAGTACAGGATGGGCTACAACAGAACAGTTATTATTTGTTCCCCGACCAGGAAAACCTTAGCCGGTCTAAGCCAAAGTTTTGGTGACTGGGAGCAACAATATTTGGGTTGGAAACAGAAGTAGCCACACCAGATGTAGAGAACAGTAGGCCATTTTTCAGCCGCGGGTAACCATTAAACCTGTTGGAGGAGCGTGCCGAGTCTGAAAGGTCTGCAGGTGTGCTGTGCTCACATTATTTCTCTGCGGAGACTCACCAGGAACAAAGCTCAAGTTTCATGTTCAGCTCGGGTTTAATGGGCCCTCAATCTCAATGTAGACAGAACAAAACCACAGAGCTCCTTGGTTGGATTGCTGATTCAGGAATATTACACATGGCCATATACTATATATACATTTTTAATGTAAATAACATAAGCCGTCAATCAGTATAAACAACTAAATACGCTATTGAAAAATGTAAAAAAAAAAAAAAAAAAGAAATTGTGTATACTGTTGTCACATTATGCTGTTGTTGTCTGGAAATGTCAACTTTTTTTTTTACATGTTTTTATATACCTAGTGTTAACATGTTGTGTCCAGTTGAGGTTTTCTGAAAGATTTTTTTTTGAAATTGTTTCCTCTGCCTCCTGTGTACAAAGCAATCCTCTTTCAAAAGGCTTATCATTTGATTACATAAATGCATAAATATCATACTGCTTAAATTTGAGAAATACTGTATATTGCCAGTGGTACTATATAATTTCTAGTCCAGTAGACAAAAGCATTAAATCACTGCAGAATCAAAGCTTGTAGCACTGAAAGAGTCAAATTCATGTGTCTGTAACAATCGCACTCCACTGAATATGAGGACATTGATGAAGCTTGTATTGCATGGGGTCTCTTAAATAAAGAAAACCTTATCAGTTGTCTGCCTCAATATTGTTTTTTTTTTCCCCACATGGCCTAATAGAGTAAGTGTTCCAACAGGTGAGGAGCTCTCTTAGCCTAATCTGAGGGTCTCTTGGCCTCTGCCTCAGGCCTGGTTTGCTGCTGTGTGAGGTCGCATACCACAGCGGGGTTAGCTGGTAATTCTCCCCCAGAATCCCTTTTTTCAAGCAGCCAGTGTTAAACGGACTGACTTTAAGCTGAGCTGGATGATCTGGACTTGCATGCTTGGTGAAAAGACAAAGAGTGACCTGGTTCTGCATGACACGAATGGTTTTACATCACCGCTGCCTTCCCTGCCTGACTCTCCCAACACCCATTATTGTTTCTTATGTTGATGCATTTTAATACTTTTGTCTATGTAGTGCGGTTTATTTGTTGAAATTGATGGTGCAGTACACTAGAATTAGTACATGGGAAAGTTAGCCTAGTAGTACCATTTGAGAGGTTTATGTAATGCCAAATACCAATGCACTGCCAAATAACAAAACTTGTAATGAATATATTAGCAGTATCTTCCACAGTGCTGTGGTCAGCTGTTGCTTGTCAAATGGTCTGATCCCTGAAAAGACCTCATAGAAATATGACATTTAATACCTTCGCAGCCCTCTCCTTTCCTTCCTTCCTTCCCTCTACCTCCAGACTGTAAATCATCAAAGGCCAAGGAAATATTAAAAGTCATGTCACATATTTGTATTACACATTGAATTTGACCTTGTCCCTTGAGGTAGAGACTTTCCGGTAGCCTAGTGTAAGACCAACACAAAACACTTTTGTAGCAGAAGTAATATAAATTTCAATAAGAATTGGCTTCCAACCCTAGACACTGTAAAGTATTATAATTTGTGCTATATGCATATATGATTTGACCTCAGTCTATACTTAAATAGCACATATATGCAAATGCACATTTCTCTAGTAAACTGTCCTGCTTCTTTTTTGCAGTGTTCGTTGCTGCTGCTTGTACTTGTATCTAAAGGTTCTAGGCAGCTCTATCTAGCCTCCAAGAGCGTCTAACATTAAGCAATCTTTGTGGGGGGTGGCGGGTGATCCACCACATCTTGAGGAACTGTGTACATGTGAGAGGGAAAAAGCCACTCAAATGAAGAAGTCCAATGTCTACACGAAGGAACTAGGACTCAAGATAAGTGTGCAGAGGAGATAAGATCCTGTTCATGCACATGATCTCAAGTAACTTGAATGAATGCTCACTGAGAATTTGACCTGGTTAAAAGCAGAATTTTGCACGCTTTGTGATACCAGTTAGTGTCACACTTGGATTGATAGGAATGGTTAATTGGTTGGCGGAAGTTTCCAGGCACTGTGCAGTCTTTAACTTCATTGTAATTTCAAAGGTGGCAGCAGGAATGTTGAACTAATACCAAGTGCTGATCAGGAAAGTTTGTACCAATTGTACCAACCTGAAACATCACCATATCATAAATCCTAAATTTTGACACATTGGGAAAATTAAGGACCATTACATGCTTCATTATTATTGACAAGACCAACCCATGAAGTTGATCCAAGCACCACAGCACAGATTACACTTGTTTCATTAACAAAAGTGACGAACAATAGGGATGTAAGGATCCTCCCGATTATTTTGTCTGATTTTACTGCAAGACAAACTGCCTCTGAGGATATTCAAGTTTCTTGAAGTGTTAAATCAGAACAAAGGAACATCTGTTGTTGCAGCCTGGTGTTGGACATGTAGTTAAAAGGTAGTATGAAAATAGTGGACACAGTAGATGTGGGGCTGGACCTCACGTCACCGTCTTGCGGTTTCTAAGGTCCAGATCTTATACATAAGTAAAGAGCCTCTATTGGCAGCCATCAAAGAACTACAGACTTAACGGTGGTTTCTGAATTTCCTCGTAAGGCATATTTTAGCGACTGCTATTCTCCAGATAAGAAAGCGCAAGTATTCAACTTACTGGAATACTGTAGACTGGACTCATGTGGTAGACAGAGGAAATGGAGAGATTTTACACCCGTCCAACTCAAAATACAAAAGACAAAGTGCCAGCTGTGTAAAATGA
Organism: Neoniphon sammara; assembly: GCA_900302535.1. Lineage (NCBI taxonomy): Eukaryota > Metazoa > Chordata > Actinopteri > Holocentriformes > Holocentridae > Neoniphon > Neoniphon sammara. The sequence continues at coordinate 1,175 of OMKZ01016032.1, read as the reverse complement.
CTTGAAATCTGCTCCTATCAAGTAGACACTTCAGGATGCCAAGAGCCACCAGAAAATCTATACAGTAAGTCCTTTGTACCAAATGCAATAGTTTACTCACCTCATAAAATAAGGACTTGATTGGTTACTGATTTTATTTCGATGGATGGCTGGGTTCATTGTTTATTTTATTTGAGTCATTTGCACTTTGAAATTTGTGGTTTTGTCTGGTGACCTTTGATGCCCATCTTTGGGTGCCTATTATGTGCCTTATGCCCCAAAATTGTTCTATTCTGTCTCTTGAGATATTATATTGCAGGGATTGTATGTTATGTTTTTGTTTACGGGGTCAGCTCTGTAGTACCAGCTGATATTAAGTCAATAAATCTTGACAATAAATACATTAAGACTTGATAAGAGTTTGGATGCTGACCCACTTTAATCTCCTGGCAAGAGCTGTGGCAAATCCTTCATGTCTGTTTAAGGCAGAGATCTTGAAAGGAAACAATGGGGCTGCTTCTGGATTATTAGAAACTTTGTCCTTGACCTTGAGGCACAGAAGAAGTAAAAAATGCTGAGATGGATCGACACTCTCGAATGTAAACCTGGGAACAAAAATGTGATGTTTTCTTTAAAAGACAGCTTAGTAAGGGCTTCACGTTTTGTTCCTCAATTGGATGCTGATTTCTGACTTGGCAGAATTTACCAAATATATGCTGATTTAAGGTCATAAGATGTGTAGGAGTAAGCTGTGTAAGCTGTTTGTAGTTGGGGCTGTACTTTACATGAACGTAATCAGTAATTGTAAATTACAAATTTCAATGTAGACGGGAATCTTTGCCATCAAGACCAGTATGAAATCACTGCATATTTGTGTCACTCACTGTTGCATACTTTCATTGTTAATCCTGATCCCTGTTGAAGGCAGTAGGCCTATTAAATGTGTGACTGTGCACTGTGTTATACAACATAGCTATAATACAAAAACCTACTATGACTCAGCTCGTCTTCATATTCACTACATTGCATAATTCCATACTGCCAGTGGAAAAAGGCTGCAGGTTTGGACTCTGGAAGGCACAGTGACTGAGGTGTAAAAAAGGTGAACTATAAACCAACACCCTATCAGGAGAACAAATTCATCTTGACTCAGTGTTTTAAAACACTTAAATCTATTTATTACATTTTGATGTGTA
>OMKZ01016029.1:3943-17242 GCA_900302535.1 Neoniphon sammara | reverse complement strand
CACACACGCACACACACACACACAGATCGTACCTTTCCTCAGCCTCTCTCTCCTGAGAGCAGGACCTTTCAGCCTCTTCTCATCTGATCCAGCAGACAGGAGAGTGAGTGAGCTCTACACTGAACACATCCACGTCACAAACTGAAAGTTTAAACACTGATAAAGGAAAAAAACAGGCCTCTCTGCTTAATTAAACGCACCAATTTGATTCAGAAGGCACCGCATAAAAAAGAAGAAAAAAAAAAAGCAATCCAAGCCTTAGAGACATTTTTCATTTGCTCATAATTGTTACTCTGATGTTACTTTAATTAAGTTCCCACTGAGGTCCTCATGTCAAATTCCATGACACTTTCCATAATGACAACTAACTGTTTCCACAAGCTGTAACTGTCCCTCCGTCCTGTTTTTTTTTTACTGTTTGATTCTGAAAATCTGATGCTACGAACGTACTGGAAATATTCCAGTATATGCCTGGAAAACTGACCCATCAGGAAAATTCCCTGACATTCAAGGACGTCCCCAGGGAACTGATCAAATTCTCTGAATATGTATTCCGTGATATTCCACAATATTCCATGATCCAGGAGCAGTTGTTACATGCTGTGAGAGCTGGCAACACTCTTATTAATATGTTGAAGTTTAATGTTAACAAGCTTAAATATTCACATCACAAGTCATCTAACTGCTGTGCCAGAGTCAAGTTAGGTTGAAAATTGATTTACACGTCAAGACTGGTGGTTACTGGTCTGCTAAGAAGACCATGCAAAACGTTTAGTACATGTAGCAGGTTTATTTGCAAATGTAAATGAAAACAGTCGTGTTGAAAGAGCAGAGTGAGATGCATCAAAGCACAACAAGAGGAAGGAGCTCACACAAGAACACAAACACCCCTGATACAACTACCAATCATGATTATTGATCCTGGTGATCTGAGGAACAACTCTCAGCCGCAGAGTGCGTTCTCAGTGAAACGAAAGTAAATGTTTTAATATCACTGAATCCGATGGCTGTTTGAAAGACATTTCAAAACTTTACAAACAAATCTCGCGAACATGTCATTTTTTTTTAAATCAACCATTACGCTGCATTCATGTGCTGGTGGGAGAGTCTGATATCCGGGGACTTTCCCCCAAGTCGTCTAATAAACAGTGTTGCATTCATGTGCAGTAAAATCAAAGCTAAGACAACCGAAACAAACAAACTATTACGAACTATGTAGCTTTGCAAGGTTTGCAGTCCACCAAGTGCACTTTATTTTTTTTTTTAATTTATGTTTTTAATGGCTGTACATATTTATTTTACTATTTATTTTGATCACTATCACTTTATTGAATTATTGTTTTACTTCTTTTTCTGTGTGTTTTATTGATTTGTCTTTGACTTTTATGGCTCTTGATTGTGAAGCACTTTTCAAAAGTGATATATAAAGATCATTATTAAATGATTATGATTATTATTATTAATTATAAAATGATGTGTGTTGTCTCTATTTGAACACAAACAGTGGGTGAAGAGGATGTTCAGACTGTAACAGCTCCATGTGACTCCACAGAAGTTGAACAGACGTGATCAAAACTGATTGACTCACATTTACATTTCAGTCACTTCTCTTACTGTTTCTGTCTAGATTTTTATTTACAGTTAGTGCAGCTCCTTTCACGTCATTACAAGCAGCCACTGCAGCGCTGTGACAATATTCACTGTGTCACTATGAGATGTGATGAGGGAGATCCAACGGTGCGTTTAAATGTACATTAATACTGCAGGATACTGAAATATTCTCCTAATGACATCATGTTTTACAGTAACCAGGACAACCCAAATCCTGAATATGTTAGCGGGGACATGTGTGTTTACATCCTGTTTACTGCTGGTCCGGTGCAAACACACAACGTCACACCGTCTGCACACACACAACAAACCGGTCAGTGTTTGAGATCCAGGATGAGGTCAGACTCACTATTAAAGTGTAAACGCACTTCATCTTTCCGTTCTCTGCTTCCCCATTTCCACCACACGAGCTTGACAGGAAACTGCAGTTGTCATTGCTTTACATAGGAGAGTATATTTCATGACTTAAACACTACCAGCAGCTTGAAATATTACAATAAGACCACTGTAAGGTTTACTGGAAATGAAAATATCAAGCACATTAAAGGCAGATAAAGATGACAGATTTAAGCTGTTTCACAATTCTAAGATCCACAAACAGAGCGCAGTATGATCCACTGAGATGTGAATATGAGCAGCGTGCGGGCAGGAGAGTTAAAATGATCTAATCTACTGATCTAGTCTAATCTACAGTGAGAGTTGAAGTTACACACGAGAGGAAGAAGCAGACGGACAGGCGGACAGAGGCATCTTCCTTCAACACCACAGCATCGCCGAGAGCATCAGCATTAAAACAATCCACATCGTCGTGAAAACCTTCTAACTCCAATTTTGTTCATTCTTGTGTTTTTAGTTCAGTGGCAGGTGACATGATCCACTGTGGGCGAAGAAAACTGACATTTTGGGCTGACGATACTCTTTCAAAACTGTAGAAAAATATCAATACAGATATTATTTTCACAATACTGTACTGATTTAATCTCTCTTCATCAATACGTATACATTATGCACTTTGTCTTTGATGTTATGGCATCTACATTCTAATGCACTGTGCTCATTCTGTTTTAATACATGTTGGAATGGGAAATGATTTGAGTCACCTGACTTATCATTTAAAATGTTGGATATTTTATTAGTCTACCCAGGTGTTGTGCAGTAGTTGGTATTTTATGGTCTTTTTGTGCATTTTCAGTTAATTCTGTTGATGTTGTTGTTGTATTGGATCATGAGGTCCTTGTCAATACTCAGCTAATTCCAAACTCACTGGGTAGACTCAAAAATGTATTTCTACCAACCTAAAACCAGGTATGTTTGTGTTAGCTCCTGAGAAGTTTTCTTTTTGGAGATACAAGGCTTTCACCCGACAGCGACGACACCAACTCTAACACACCTACACAGGGCAGGAAACTGCCTGACTTTTGCCCTGCTCTGAATTTTATTACAGACTGATGTGTCAGTCAGCTGGATTGTTCCTATAAATCAGAAGGTCCAAAACAATGGCTGTTATCCTGCGGAGAAAGCCCTGATTTTCTGGCATTTGTCTGGTGGTCGGAGGTGATTTCCCAGCCTGCTGCTGCATGTGAGTCCATCTGTGTGGCAGAGCGTCCAGCCTCACAAACGCTTCATATAGGACAGAACAAACCAGACTTTCCCACTGCAGGGCCACAAGGGGCCTGACAACTAAAATAACAAGAGATCAGATTTTTTGTTTTTTTGTTGGACACAAAAATTTACCTGGAAGCAGCTTCTCCAGGGGGCAAAAATGTAAAAAGAATTTAAAGAATGTCAGTTCTTGGGGGGGGAACTGATGATCCAAACAAGACGTCTGCAGTGTTTCCTCTGAGTTCACTCAGGGGTTGTGATCCAGCTGTGCAGCAACAAGAGCATGCTGGGACTTCAAATACAGCTATGAAAAACACTGTATAATTTAGCCAAAATCTCCCTCTGAAACACAACAGAGCAACTAGAGGAGGAGGTGAACCGAGCCTGACGCAGGCTGTCAGTGAACAGAGGAAAGGTCACAGGGTCACAGGGTCATGGAAACCAACAGGGTTCTTCCTCCATGCAGCAAATTTGAAAGGATTCCATAATATCTCCAAATCCATAATATTTCCAACCTCACATCTAAGGGAGATAATTTAATGATAATGTAGCCAAATTTGCTCGAAAACAAAAAAAAGTGTAGCCTGGAATTTAAGTTTGATTTTTACTGTCACATACCACAAAATGAATCTATCTATTTATCTAAAAGGGTTTGATTATTAACAATAACTATAATTTTGTTTTTCACAGATCACTTTCTGGCACGTTCTCGCTCTTTCGGACCCAAAAGCAGATACTTCCTGGTAGATATCACAAACATCTTTTAGGACGATGACGATCATGCCACCTGTGCTAAATTCAGAAGCGTGAACCAAAATATACAGGCAGATGTGGAAGTGAAACCTAAAGCACCGCCGAGCTGCGGCGCAACACACAATCACACAGAAAACACTGATTAAAGATTTGCTGTCACATTGAAACATGGTGATTCCCCTCACTCTCATCCTGTTCACTGGAACCAAATAAATTATTCAGCATTTTAAAATTCTTATTGGAAAGGATGCCAGGATTTTTTGGTAACTTAGGAGATTTTGAACAATAATAACAATAAGAAGAATAAGAAGAAGAAGAAGAAGAAAGTTTGGCCCCATTTGGCCCTGCAGTGGAAATCCAAACACTGTCCTCTTTCAGGTCCTCTGCACGACAACACTCCCAGCTGGACTGGGCTACTTCCTGGTCTGGTCCACATTGGTCGACAGTGGGACCAGGGAGCCTCGCTATTGGCTGCGTCTCTGGTTCCTGCCCTCCTATTGGTTCTGGAGGTCCAGTATGACCCCTTCCACCACATCACCCAAGGAGGAGGTCTTCCCGCTCTCGCCTTCCTCCTCCTCCTCCTCCTCCTGCGCCGCCGCCCGCCTGTCCTCCTCCCTCTCCTGCTCCTCGTCCTCGCCTCGCTCTATGGGCGACGCCACTACATCATACAGGAAGGTGAAGAAGCCATAGAACCAATCGGATCCCTCCTCGGCTAAAATATCGAGAACCTCCTCTAGTGACTCAGCGTTCGCACTACCACCGCCATCTTTGGTCAAGCCTGACGGAAGAGAGAGAGAGGGAGAGGGAGAGGGAGAGAAAAAGACAAGCGGGGAGAAGGTGGAAAAAGGAAAGGAAGGAGGCGAGAGAAGGGAAGGAATGAGAAAATAAAGGAGGATGGTGCCGGGAAACAAGTTGAGGAAGAGCAGAAATGAGAGTAAAAGTAGAAACAAAAGTATAAAGGAAAGTGAAAAGAGGGGAAGCGAGGAAGTGAGGTAAATGGATGGAAAGAGAGGAAGGAACCGAGGAGGGAATGGGCAACAACGGTAACAAAAATGTGGAAAAATTAAAGGATGAGGATGCGGGAAAGAGAGAAGATAGTGAGTTTCAGGAGTCCCATATGAAGCACAGACAACATCACTTCCTGCCTCAGTCAGCTGGCCCTCTGTCTTCCCGCCTGTCAGCTCAGCGAACTACCTGTGGCGGCAGCGGCGGCGGCCATCTTGGCACCAAACGAGCTCTGCTTCACAACAGGGAATTAATCTTTGCTCTCATTCTTCCATGATGGGACCGTCCTGTTCTGGTCTGACTGATGTAACGTCTTCCTTCACAAAACAACTAAAACAACTTCCTTTTTCACACCAAATATACTTCCTGTAAGCTCTTATCACTTCATGTTTGTCCAGGTGGAATGTGTTGTGATTATTTTGGTGTTTTATTGTGTTTTTATTATGTTTAGTTTTGGTTTTAATTGTAAAATCTGTAAGCAAGCCACGTTTATTTTACGCGCTCTCATACCCATGTGTGACAGAGCAATGACTCATCCAATCAGGACAAAGTTATTAGGTGATTATGGTTGGATCAGGTGTGCATCAGGTAAGTATCACGCAGTATCAGGATCATGTATCAGTATCACGCAGAGCTAATTAGTGTGGTTGTCCCTTTAAGGAGGCAGGCACAGGTTTAAGGGTTTTTAATGCCAGAGGATGTTAATGTTCTTAAATTACACTCTTGTATTAGACCTGTGTTGAATTAGACACCGATATTTTATTCAGTGTTGTACCTGAAACCAAAGAGAAAAGCAAAACACTCTGACAGCCAGGACGGACGGCTGAGATTTTTTTTTTTTTTTTTTTTTAAGTTTCAGCTGACAACGTTCGCCAACATGAGTTCAGTGTGTTGCTTTGTCCGCTCTTTGGCTTGTCACAGAAAGGTCACACCGCGTCTCTCCACAGACTGCAAAACAGATGATCCCTTCATGAACGAGAGACTAAGCGTTCAGGAGCGGGAGTCAAAATGGCACCGAGGCTTGTTTTACAACCTCCGAACCTCAACGCAGAGCCGGTTACTGTAACACCGAGGCGCTGTGAGCCACATCAGCCATGCAGCGCAGACAGACAGGAGGCGGGAAAAACGAGTCAAAGCATTTAAGTGGACTTGCCGAGCAGAACTTTAGCGTCCTCCACGTCAAAGTCTCCGTCTCCGTCTGCGTCGTACGCCGTCAGTTTGCCTGGAGGAGGAAGAGGAAGAGTCAGCGACACCAACGCCAACACACTGTTGACTTTTCATCCCTCAGCTGCTGTTCACAGTCATGCAGATAATGTTTACAGACGATGTAGTCACATTTCAAATGTCGTAAAATGTTCCTCTAAATAGGTTGCAAATGTAATGACATATTATTAAGGTACAAACTGCCAGATAATGTGATATCTTCAGTCTGATATAATGACATGATGTGTAATTTATCCTGATAATGTAATATACAGTTCCATTAACCAGCTATTACTTTATTATGGGTGTAACATTTTCTTTTAAAACTCTTACACTAAGTCAAAATTCCTACTTATTACAAACTTTTATTACATTTTCAACTCATTTAGAGGGACATTTTATTACATTTCTACAAATTATTACATTATCCCACATTTATTACATTAACAGTTGCTACAGTTCTTTCCTAAATATAAAAATAAGTAAATAAATAAATAACTCATAAAAGATAGCTGAGATATGCTGACATTATCATTAGCCCTAACACTGCCAGAGTTAGAAACCTGATTCTGAAGCCATCCTTACTAAAAATACATGGATGGTGCTGTGGATTAAAGGATATTAGATATTAATATGAGAGTGATATGAACACAGCATGGGGGACAGTGACAAAGAGTGACAGTTGTATATTTAAAAGACGTAGGTGTCTGGGTTTAGTGTAGGAGGAAGAGGAAGAAACGATGCTGATGATGTGTCAAAGACAGAGTGACACACACACACACACACACACACACACACAGAGTGGGACTTCTCCCTTGTCACAGTCATCTTCATAGCAGCAGTCATGGTTTTCAGAAGCTGACACATCATGGGAAACAAACTGCAGCGCCTGTTGGTTCTGACAGCGGCTGGTTAAGTTTGTTCACTCCACCACCTGGACATCCTGTTCTGTCCCAAAGATCTACAGAGACGGCTTTTGAATTCTGGGACACCCTGATCCAAACTGACAAACACAGCAAGTGTTAGGCTGGCTTCACACAATGCACCTTCCACGCGATACGCGGCAGGTTGCCAATGAAACTTTTACTGTTGCCATGTCAACAAACCCATATGAACATTCCAAATGATGATGCAAACCGAATTTATAGTTTTCATTGGAAGGCTCACCTGGAGCTCCAGGCTGGACGGAGCTGCAGCTGCGTTTCCGCTGCACAGTGTGAGGCCAGCCACAGCGCTGCAATTCGGCCTGAGTCACGCCGCTCTGCTCGTTAAGGCCGGTTCAGACCAAAGATCCACCACAAGACGACGTCAGAATCTCAGTGCATCTGAAACTTGCCGCTTTACACCAATGCGACTAGAAAAGACAGTGTATCCTTTCCATAACAACTCTTTACTTCCATGTTTCTAACTGCTGATTCTTTGCAGCTGGATACTTTGGAGTGTATCTTAAAAGTGAGAGTGAGTTACTTGCTGCAGTTGCAGTTCTTGTAATATGAATTGCAGAAAATGTAAAATAAACATTATAAAACGTTCACTATATAACACTATTCTGAATATGTCATGATACTTTGTGAGCTGACTGGCTGTTGAAACGTTCTAAAAGCAGCCACCGGCGACTTGACGAGCTGCATCTGAGGCGACGCCGTCCGCCGGCTGATTCCAGCTGGGACGGTTAGTTTACACCCCTGAAGCCTCTTTCTGGGACGTCCTGAAACGGTTTGGTCTCACGGTGAATCTTCAGTCTAAACTGGCCTTTAGGAAGCACAGCAGACCACCTCGCCTCCTCACACACTGTGACTGAAAATAATTATCATTCAGACAACACAGCAGCTCTTCTTGGCAGCGTTACTGTACAGAAAACAGTATCTGGATTATCATGTGTTGTAGTATAATGAAGAGACGTGCCAGTATCAGAGGTGGTTGGCTGTTATTGTTCCCTCAACTGCTGCAAACTGTAACGTTGTGCACTCTCTGCTCTGTTTATATAACCTGTCAATACTTTATTTCTGCACCTTCTCCACATATTGATCTGTGCAGCAGCACCATCTGCAAATCTGTTAATTTAGGATTAGTTCACCATGCAGACTTGTACATTCTGTTCATGTTCGCTTGGCTCTGACTCTGAATTAAAGGCCAAATCTGCACATCTGTGAGCCTGAAAGGTGAAGTAGTCAAAACTGAAAAGGGCTGACGTGAGGACCATTTAGACTCAACTCACAAAAAAATGTGGACTAAACACTTAACTTATCAGTGAGTCAGTGGGGATCAATGAAGTTCATCTCATCTCACCCTTATCTTATCTTATCCTAAATTGTCTTACTTAAGAATTTCCCGCCCTATCTTATCCTGCTTCAAATGATCTGATCTTGCTCTCTGGAGCAGTGTAACATGATGGAGTCGTGACAAACCAGTTACATGAGTGGGTGTTAGCTTGAGACCGTACCTTGTAAAACCTCAGAAAAGTTCATACGAAACTCCTTAGCTCTGGCTGCATGCAGAGAAACCAGAGAGAGAGAGAGAGAGAGATTGAAGTGAGGCAATAAAGACAATTTAGCAAGAGAGACATCACAGCATGTCAGGGCAAACTGTCCACCTGTGTTGACAGAACTGAATTAGCAAAAAACAACACAAGAGACAAGATAAAGCACAAAAGACAAATACAGAGAGCAGAAGGGAGAGACACAGAGGAGTTATTCAACAAGGCAAGCAAAGTTTAACCTGAGAGACACCAAGAGCAGCCTCAGCATCGAGGACGCAGTGCTGCATCAAGAACAAAGCTTTATTTAGCACAAGGCACACACACACAGCACTGAGAGAGAAAAGAGGCCTCGAGCTCCAGGTTGGTGAGTCACACGAAAACGGAAGTGATGAAATGCACAAGGGTCAAAATGACAAAACGGCGGTTCAGAGCGTTGAAACACAGACGGCAGATGGCCTGAACGAAGAGGGAGGAGCTACCGGGCAGCTCAGGTGGATTGTTCTTCCTTGTAAGGTGATATGGACAGATGGATTTTCCCACAGCGCTGCCAAAGTTTAGTCTGTTTAGTTTTTTTATATCCTGTCCACCAGGCCGTCACAGTGTCGGCTTTGTATAGGAAACACTGTTTTAACACAAAATACACCGAACCCTAACTGTGACAGTGAGCTGAGATTGGATCTATTTTGCCATTATGACTTATTACCTCATATAACACGGATCAAAAGTCTGTTTCTTATCTTTTAATGGGAAATCCTTGGCACACTGGTGGTGGAGTAAATGACATCAGAAACTAAACTAACTCCAGCTCTGTGTGAAACATACAGGAAGACTCAGTGATTAACTCCTGTCAGTCAACTGGGACGCATTAAAATAATAACTTCCTTTTTTGACAATCAAAGCAGACATTCACTGCATCCTGTGTGTGTGTGTGTTTGTGTGTGTGTGTGTGTGAGTGAATGACAGCAAAAAAGGAGTAGTGAAACCCTCGTCTGCCTCCATCCACCACACAGACGGAGGTACTGTAAGTTCCCATGCATCTAGCGATGTTTGGAAACTTTCAGTGTGTATGTGGTGTGTGTGTGTGAGAGAGCGTGCAGCGTCTGTCTGTCTGAACCACACCACACATCATGTTGCTGCATGTGAACAAAAGGTCACAGTGCATCCTCCAGGTCTTCCAGGTCACATGTTGATTTTAAAACCCTGGGTTCTGATTTGGCGTGTAAAGAGGGAAATCTGTGATTTGGCGTTGTGTTCAAATGTGTTTTTGAAAGCTAAGGCAACATGTAGCAAGGCTTTTCATGTTTTTACTTGACCTCAATACACTTCCTTCTGCTGCTGCAGCCACAGCGCGTTGCTTGCAATCTACAGGGTTTGAGAGTAAAATTCAAGCCCTTTTCAAGCACTTTCAAGGTACTTAAACCAACATTTCCAGACTCTTGAAGCCTTTATCATCTAATCCAAACTGTTACTTTAAATGCAACTGAGAAAAATAAAGTTTACAGAATTCCTTTATACCCATAGCAACCAATGTATATTGTCACTTTATTTTCTACCAGCTGTTCATATTAACTTTGACTGTAGTTTTGATCAGGATTATTTAATCCTTGGTAATTTACAGGGTCGTTTCAAATATTAAAAGATTTGTAGATGAAACACCAGATTATGTTGAAAATTTAGCATTTTTCAGGGAGAATATTTGAATTCAAGCATATTCCTAACCTTGAAAACGGTTAAAATTTAACATTTTCCAAACTTTCAGGACAGAAGTGTGCATGCATTTGTACAGTTCTGTCTGCATCTGAAGAGTGTTGCTACAAAATGGGATGTAAAAAAAACTTAATATCTATGCTTGCAAGATGATTGACAGAAAAAAATAGCAGATAAAAGGTACTTAAAAAAAATAAAAGATAGTGGTTAACTCTAGGCTCTCGTTGACAAAAAAGTCACATGACCAACATTAAGATTACAATCACAAGCTGGATCCTCTGTATGTTTGAAGATGTGTGGCATTTTGGAATGAAAGCCTTCATATGGAGACTGATATGTAGAGTCCACTTTCTATTTTTAGACTGCTGTGCGTCCTCTGGAGTTTATTTCATGTCCCATACACACTGTATATGAGCTCCTCTTCTCCTTCACAATCTAATTTCTGTCAGAATCTACTGAGACACACTACAAGTCGTCTACATTTTTCATCTTCACACACGTCCACACATTTGGTGATTGAGATGACTTGTGATTTTGAACTGGTAACATGAATCCTTAATGCAGCGGTCTGTGGTTCACACACAGTCTGGTTCTCACATGCAGGAATTCACAGCGGGCTGGATTTAGCCTGTGAAGCAGGTGACGCCTCCTCGTCCACGGCTGGATGTGCCGCATGTCACCTCCTCTCAAGACTCTCTGACAGAGCTCCAGCACTTTGACCCGACATTAGATCTCCATATGAACTTAAAGATCTCGTCTTGAACGCCGCCCAACAAACTGAAGGTCAACACGACGCTCAGCTTCAGCCTCGGCGCTCCACCTCCGTCTGCAACGTTACGCAACACCGAAGAGCTAGTCCTCACCTGCATCTCCCCGTACCTGTAACACACACCTGAATGAAAACTGCTTGTTTTGGTCGGATTCAGGTGTGATGTTGCTGCTTTGCTGCATGTTTCCCATCAGCTCAGTCAGTGTTCATACAGCTGTGTGCCAAACCATCCCAAATTTATAGAGAGATGACACGCGGTCGTCTGGTCGCTCATCTCTGGACAGAATCTTATTTCAGTCGTTCACTTGGACCCGGACCGGGTCCCGACTCTTCAGGCGGACCACGGTTCACATGTTTCACCGGAGTTCAAACGCGTGTTCTCACCTCGCCAGCTGAACCGAACCGAACGCAGCGTGGTTCAATACCAACTGACCAAACAGAGGAGATGTGACTTTCACAGCTGAAGTTCTCCTGTTTTGGTCCCATTCAGTCTGATGTGTGACGTTGCTACTCGGTTGCAATTTTTATCAGGTCTGGTTAATGTTCACATGTTAACTGAACCAAAATGTTTGAGCAAACCACACGCCGTTTATCTACTGGACAGATATTTTATGAGAGAGACTCCCTGCATATTGCAACACAGCAATGTTGAAACAACAACAAAATAACAAGGACCTCAGTATTTTTATGTGTCACCTCAAGTCATCATGACATGTTGTCAGCCTGTACCTACAGAGGACACCTGGTTACTCCAGGTTTGTCCCGACTCTTTCTGGCAGCTTCTTCAACCCATAATACCCACAATGCACTGCTCTGGTTCACTTCCTACAGGTAGGAGAGATTACATTCTTACTTCTAATGAAGCTTCACTTGAAACCGGATCGAGTCCTGACTTTTCAGGCGTACGGCGGTTCACTTGCTTGGTCCAATCCAGAATTCAAATGCATTTTCTTACCTCATCAACTGTAAATAAGACAGCTTCAGAGTTTCTAGGCTAATGACTCCTGTTGACTTCAAGTTTTTATGCTAAGCTAACATGAAATGCTACCCACAGGAACCGAACCAGTGGACACACAGAGGTGAAAAATGGTCTCGAACATCTTGTCTTAATCTGGGTAAGACAGAAAAAGGGGATTTTGCCCAAAACATTGGAATATTCCTTTAATACCAAGCATCACTGCAGAACCTGCAGGTTAATCTTGAGATTACTTACCGATGACGCTGTCGTAGTCCACGATGTCGAAGTAGACCACAGCCACAGAGCTCCAGACTCCCAGCAGAGCCAGGACCACAAACCACATAAACATGGAGTGTTTAGGACCTCCTGCTACGCCTCCTCCTCCTCCTCCTCCTCCCTCTGTCTTCTTCCCATTCTTGCTTTCCACCGGCGCCTTCACCTCTGTGGGGAGACACGGGGACAGAGACGGTTCAGGCCTGGGTCTCATGGCTGAGGCAACGGCACAACACTCAGTATCATGACAGGACTCTTCAGTGACTGAATGTTAGTCGCTCTGAGCCAAACGGTTCATTTAGGTGTGACTTCAAATAAAAAAAGGAACATTTTCAAATATTCTTTAAAATGCCTCATGTCTATTTTTTGTGTTTTTGTCAACAGTTTAGACAGCAGAACTGTCTCAAGATATCCCCAAATCATTATATCACCTTCTACTAAGAGACGATATCTGATCATATTGAATTATTACCCAGCACTAAACCCAAATTTGAATGAATGAATGACTGAATGAATGAAACAATGAGTGAATGAATGACTTCAAATAAAAAAAAAGGTAGCCAGAAACCAATAACTAACCCACTGACTGACTGAATATTTGGATGAATCAATGAATGGGTGAATGAATGAATGGCTGTAAAACAGATTAAAACTGATAGAGGATGATGTGTGAAAGACTGAATTAATCAATTAGTGAATGAATGAATGAATGAATAAATGGGTGAGTGAATGACTGAATGAATGAATGGATTAAATGAATGGTTGTAACCCAAAGCTCATGGCCAGATGAGACACTGAAATGTGTGTGTTGTTCTGAGCACTGAACACAGGAGCAGAGGTGTGTGTGTGTGTGTGTGTGTGTGTGTGTGTGTGTGTGTGTGTGTAAGTGTGCGAGTTAGCATCTGCGACTTTTTCCATGAATAAGAAAGCATGTATGTT
>OMKZ01016026.1:0-15454 GCA_900302535.1 Neoniphon sammara | reverse complement strand
GTTCTGCTTGTCAAATTGAAACTAATAATTGTGGCTAACAGGTGTTTAATGAAAGGTATACCTTATGGGCAGTACAAGGCAAAAGTAGAGCTAGAACCACTCCAGAAAGAGAGATGGGTTGCAGGGAAGTTTTAACCTTTTATCTGGTCTCCAAGAAGCTTCATAGAACTGAAGCACTAGTAAATTGATCGTAATTTTTTATTTTTATTTTTATTTTAAATGTGCCCATGTTCCCCTCAAAGTAATTCACAGTCTCAGCCCCTGCACTGATCTGTGCAGGGGCTTTTAACTAGTTGCACAACTTGCTGCACAAGGGAAGGAAGCGGCAAAGTGCTTATTATGCAGGCTCATACAAGTTAAAGGAATACTCCAATGTTTTGGGCAAAATACCCTTTTTTCCAACTCATCCAGACTGAGACAAGATGTTCGATACTATTTTCACTTCTGTATGTCCACTGGTTCAGTTCCTACGGGTAGCATTTTGTGTTAACTTAGCATAAAGACTTGAAGTTTACAGGAATTATTAGCCTAGCTATGTCAAAGTGAAAAAATAAACCTCACAGCAACTCTTAAGCTGACTTATTTACACAATGTATCGTGTATTTGAAATACACATAATACATTGTGTAAATAAGATGGCTTTGGAGTTGCTGTGAGCTTTATTTTTTCACTTTGATGGAGCTGGGCTAATAACACCTGTAGACTTCATGGTAAATGGTATCAAACACCTTGTCTCAGTCTGGGTAAGTCGAAAAAAGGGTATTTTGCCCAAAACGTTGGAGTATTCCTTTAAGACCCTGAAATTTGGCCCTGAGTGGGGTCAATCGACATCTTCTCATACATTTCAGGTGTTGGGGTCAGCCTGAGGTGGTTTTGCACATTAACACTGTTGAAACAAAATCCAAAAATGTGGCAAAAACGGACCACAGGCAGCACAAACAGCATGACTAAAAGCAAGACAGATTCCATGTTGCAAAATGAACAAGTCTAATCAATCTACTAGTTAACAGAAACTTGAATGTTTAGTGCATTTGTTCATGTTGTAACACAATGAATCTGTCTGGTGGGATGGTAGTACTGTAGAAAACAAAGTGCAGGAGCAGTAGACTTCTGGCTCAGAGCTGAGCAGAGACTTGAGTATTGACAGCGGCTGTTAAGGTGGCGATGAGTTTTTAAATCTGATTTTTTGGTTAAATATTAGGAGCAGAAGTGAGTGATTGGCAAAAGCTGTGGAGTTTCTTGGCGGTGCTTTAAGAACCACTGTACCTATGTGAATAATGTTCAATTTAAGACCGAATTTTAGTGTTTGATACTGCTCAGTGGGGGCAGGGACAGAGACGTCACAGGAGTTGACAAAGGGCAGATATCTTGAAAATACTTTTTTTGTTATTTGTAGCTATTAAGAATCTAAATGAGAATTGAAACACTGCCATCTGTTTTTTTTTTTTTTTTTGGGCTGACCCAAGACAACTCTACCACTGCCCTTTAAGCTCTTCTTAAAGGGATGCTGCCACAGAGTATTTTTGAGTGAGCCGAGCACTAAATAGCGTGTGAACATGCTGCAAGTGGGGTGTGTGTGTATGCATATGTGTGTGTGTATGTGTACAGTGCTGAACGCTTAACTTTCACCCAGAGCTCATTCCCCACATTTGTCTGAATCTGTAGATAAGATGTACATGTGCGTACAAGTTAGTACAATTCAGTGCATGGAAGTTCTGTACAGACGGTATTTGTATCGATAACATGCACACTACCTATTTATATAAATGCATATAAATGTAAGATACCTGTGTAAATGTGGCAGGTAAATTGAAGATTGTTCACTGTCCAAACACTTTTGACTTGCATTGTACTTACGAGTGTACATATAAGCACTAACTTTGAAACTGTGTTAGAGTAATAATAATGATTATTTTGTCACGTGAGTTATACAAGTTTGTAATCAATGCAGACAAGTAGACGCTATCATTATTATTATTACTACTACTGCGGTTGTACTATTTATGTTGTATGCTAATTTTTAAGTTTCTTTTTTTATTAAATTTATTGCCAATTTTGACCACTAGGTGGGGAATAAGAGCAATGTTACTGTGATAGAGCTATAAAAAAAATATTGTTAGATTTTTTTAAGGAGTAAAAAGGACTACCTTTCCCAGCATTCCTGTCGAGGTCTCAGGGTAGGAGTCTACTGGGCAGGATTGATTTTTGAGCCAGTATTGAAATGTGGACAGTATCATCCACAGTCTAGCTGAGTACATGTATTTCCAGATTTTGCTTCATTCAGCACGTCAAGTGCCACGTTCTACCTTAGTTTTTATCTCACACTTTGCTTCTCAGTCAATGCACAGGACTGTATTCTCAGTACTGCATACGACACTCCCAAAATACTGTAACCTCCACTCCCATGGCTGTTTTTAAAAAGCAACACCTTATCATTTAGTTTTGCACGGTCCGAATGGGTAGAAAAGGAAGATCATCTGCAACATGGTCACTTTCTCCAAAATGTGTCACGATGGGAAGAAATAACTCATTTTTGTTGATATTTTTTTGATTTGCCATTGTGCTTTTCCATAGCCAAGAGCCAGCTGATCTCTGGTCAGCCCTCTCCATTAGAGCGTAAAACCACCATCACTGTTGGAGAAAGGTGATTTCAGTGTGATCTAATGCTATCTTAGTCATCATGTCTACCTCATTTGCACTGATAGTAAAAAGAATGTTTTGGTGAAAGTATTTTCTCGTATGCAGACCTGGCTTTGCTAACTGTTTTATTTCTCCCACGTCCATGCACAAGTTGACAAGAGGTAAATGAGAGCAGGGGGGACAGAGTTCTCCCCTTTGATGCCATGTCGGTCTTCAGCAAGCACATTCAGACTTGACAGCTGAAGCCCTTGCTTTGCTTCTCACAAGGGATAAGCAGCCATCTTTTTAATTTGTATTTTTTTGCAGTTTCCCCATCATTTTTCCCTCCATTTACACAAGACTACAGAACATGCTGGATTCTAATTCAGAGGCTGTAATCCTGTGGGGATTTAAGAGACATTAGGCTAAGTCTAAGGAAGTTACCCAACATTGACTCCAGGTTTGGTTAGAATCTGTTACAGGAGCTGACTTGCTTACACAGGGCGAGGGGGATACAGAAACGTTGGACAGTGAGGCTTTTCCCTGTCCAGGGTTTTCCCTGCTGGGTTTTTTTTTTTTTTTTTTTTTCATTATTGTAGAACATCTTAAAGAAACAGTTTAACTGTGAGATTTCATGTTGCCAATTTGTCAGTGTTCTCTTTTTATATTTTTAAACGCATGACTTTTAACTCCAGTGTTGAAAAGGCCCTAATCTTATGTTTTGCCAGTTAAAGCAGAATTGAACTTTGGTAGAGTGTTGTTGTATAGTTACCTGGACGTGATGTGAGTCCACATGGTGGCGAAATAACTTTATTTGCTCCATGTCTCCATTTACTTCCATAGAATGGCAGAACAGGCCCCAAAATAACATGTTTAGTGTATAATTGAACAAAGCAGATTATGCCAAAATAAAAAGCAAGTCCCAGTACCCATTTTTTTGAGGAATGCAAATGGCTCTTTTATTGTTATTTTCTTATTTGAATTACTTTCACAGATCATTGTAATTACATGGAAAGTGGATACTTGGACTTGTTTTTTTTTTTAAGATGTTGATGTAATCTGCTTTGTTTGTATTCATTTATGTGCTAAAAGTTTTATTTTGGGAGCTGTTCTGTCACGCCATGGAAGTGAATGGAGAGATAAGGAGCAAATAATGAGGATATTTTGCTACCATGTGGACTCATTTCACCAAGTAACCATACAGTCCAACACTACCAAAGTTCGATTTTGCTTTAAAGCTGCACTAGGTGAGATTTTTGTGTAAATAGACACCATTTAGTCTAAATCAAGAAATGGGGCTGCAACAAATAAGAGCGTCCCACCCCCACTCAATTGGCCCAACTGAAATTCTGGTGTCAGTATGGTCACTGATGTGAAATACAAATGTGTCTCTTCAACAGCAGTGAGCAGTTGGACTCATTAGATATTTTGCCTCTTTCATCTCTTTGGTGTCTTTTGGTATAAAGCATCACAGACTGGCTTGAATGGTAAACAAAATGAGTGCACTGTGTGTAGTTTACTGACATAATCTGCCAGGATTTCTTGGTATTAAAAGTTCAAAACAGCTTTCAGATAGTTACCGCTTTCTGCCATTTGGATCTGGACATTGCCTAGTGCAGCTTTAAAGTTGAATCCACCTTGCGGAGTGTTATCGCCTCTCCAGAAGCAGGGAACCCCCCGCTGACCTGTTGTCTCTAGCCAGCGGAACAGTGAGCTGAGAGGAGATGCCGCCCCAGAAACTGTTTGATCAGATGTGAGGATGACTTGATACTGTAGGAATGAGAGTCAGCCTTTGCAAACTTGTTCAGAGTGGGATGTGTGTCTCATGGACATGAAGAGACGTGGATGGATATGTTGTTGTTTTTTTTGTTTTTTGTTTTTTGTTTTCAGAGGCCAGGTTAAATGTTCAGGTTCAATGCAAAATGGTAGGAGGCGTGTCGTTAAATTAGTTGTACAGAAACCTAAAAAAAAATAATAATTTTGAAAAAATAAATGAACAAAAACAGGCTTTGTGTCATCTGTTCTTGTTGGTGTTTTGCTTGGTGTTGCTGTAGAGATTCTGTAGTACTCAGGTATTTATAGGCTTACTGTTTTTCAGTGGAAGTTACAAAACTGCCAGAGAAATCATGTCAGTATGAATACACTATCATACTGTCATTTGTCTCACACAGAGACAACAGTAAGTTTGGATTACCTTGTTTTTGAACCAACTCTAACGTGAATATTAATATCCCTGTTAAAAGTTGGATTTGTTTACATATCAAATGTGATGAGATTTTATAAGCCATTATGCCATGATGACATCTACATGAATGTACAATACAGTGTCATTTTGTAGGTTATTTGATATGCCTGATAGGGTTGTTGCCCAATTTCATTAGTTCCAATGACTTATTCTAAATTAAACTGAGTTTCTGATTTATTTATTTGAGTTAATAATATTCATATGACCTCGAAGGGTTTTTGGTACAAGGTGTGGTTGCATCCTGGTTGCACGGTATTTTAATGTATTGCGCATTACAAGAGGTCACACACTCAAGCTACAAGAATAGAGAAGAATAGAGGGCTCGAGTCTAAAAATAACTCAAGTTTTCTCCTGTATAAATTAAAGGGGAGGCGCGCGCAGCGTCACTGACCCCGCAGTTTTGACGTCACTCGTCAGGAAATCAGCGGCGTCAAGTTGAAGATATTGCCGGAAGTTTGTTGAAGTGATCTATCACGTAAAAGCGCAAGGTGGTCAAAAATAAGTAATAAATAGGGTTGTGCAATGACGAATATCGTTAACAAAACACTAGAATCACTGGGTTATATATGAAATTAAACTATGACAGATATAGCGTACTGTAATGTTTTTATATTGCACAATATGTCATACGGCTTTTAATTTGAAAGAGTAGGAAACCTTACTCTTTCCAACTTGACGAAGAGAGGGAGTAACATTAGAAGAAGTCTAACTAACGTTAAGTAAACATAACCAAAGCTAGCATATATTACTTTGTTACTTGCCTAGTTTATACAGGGGTAGTTGACGCACTGCTACACCAGCATCGTACCTCAGAGATGGCTGAGGAAAATATATTTCTTTTCGTTCCCAACTTGATCGGTGAGTTTTTCGGTTCCGAGGAACGCTAGCTAGCTGATAGCTAGCTAAGTTAGCCCGTATGCCTGCTGTTATATCTTGTATGTAGAAACCGTGAAGCCAAATCCCATTCTAAAATTTAACAGTTTAAAACTACCTTCCTTACAGGCATATTTGCACACCTTTTAACAGAAGGCCCTTTATTAAGGAATCACTATTAAATGCAATGCAAACAGCATTATTTCAATTAACGTTACATGTAAAACTTGTGCAGCTGGTTAGCTTGTGATTCCACTAATCAAAATAGACCGAGGTGAGCAGATGACACAGTGGGTCTGCCCTTAAAAGCCACGATTTAACTGAAATTAAGTGCTGCTTGGTGGAACGTGGGTATGCCGAATCTATCAGGCCCCACGATTGTAATAAATCGTGTGCTGTGAGTTTTGGGATTGTTTACTACAAGCAAGCACCATTGACCCTAACCTGCCACAATTCCAATGGAGTTTTGCGGTGTGTCCATTCCAGAGAGTGCATTATGCATTATGTATTATATGGACTGCGGTCTAACCAATATATCCTTATCAGTAATTGAGGCCAGGGCAGCGAACAGAAACCTTCAGTCTTATGTTGGCGAATAAAGTCAAAGGAAAATTGACTGAGCTTACCAACTGAACCTTCTCTTCTTGTAACTGTAGGTTATGCCCGGATCGTGCTGGCCCTGCTGTCATTCTACCTGATGCCGTGCTGCCCGGTGCCTGCCGTGTTTTGCTACCTGCTCAGTGCCCTGCTGGATGCCTTTGACGGCCATGCTGCCCGGGCGCTTAATCAATGTATGCATCTAAGCTCTGAGAGACAGTATGTCCCACCACAGGAAATAACTTTCTCAATCAACATCCTTGCGCTTTTACCTGATAGCAGTCTAATATCAGGGGTGCCACATTAATAAACCCAGGGGTATGGCAATGTCCTGGCAGCCTGGTATCATTTGCTACTTCAAAACCTGCCGTTATAGACATGATTTCTGAGGACAAAGTGGAGCAATTCTTGATGGATTACAGGATTATTTGGTGATGGATTATTAAATTTAGTTCAGAATGTAATCAGTTAAGAGGGAATGTACTGAATGCTCTCTCTCAGAATCAGAAAAAAACTTAATTGCCAAGTACGATTTTACACATACGAGGAATTTGCTGTGGTGATGTTGGTGCATGTTGGTGCATGCAATCAATAAAACAGTGCGCACCAACACACTGAGGCAGCCGTCTGCGGCGCCATCTTGCAGGGATCTCTCTGTGGCTTTTAAATGAATTTGTAAAAGGTTGTACATCATCCTCTACTAGGTGTATACATTTGGCAAGAAGAAAATCAACATTAAACTATTGGATTTTACCAGCTATTACCAGACATCCAAATTATGTAGTCTCACCAAAAACGTGGACAACCCTCAGATCAAAGAATCGTCGGAATATTACCCACAGAACAGGACTTATCATTTATGAATGTACTTCTGTTCACTGAGATTTTCCAACCTTGCGTGTCCTCTGGTGTCTTAACAAGCTACCAAGTTTGGTGCCATGCTGGACATGCTGACGGATCGCTGTGCCACCATGTGCCTCCTGGTGAACCTGGCCCTGCTCTACCCTTCCTACACCTTCCTCTTCCAACTCAGCATGTGTCTGGACATCGCCAGCCACTGGCTGCACCTTCACAGGTACCGCTCCCCCAGCAGCCTGCACGTGGCTTTTAAGACAGACAATGAATCCTTCTGTTTCTTGTTCATGAAATAATGCCTTTCATAAGTAGCACATGATGCCATGGTTCATAGATGGATTATGTGCTTTAAGCATGTCTATATCTTGGAGTCTCTAAGTCACCTTGGTCCATCCCAAAAGGAGGGACCCAGTTGCATGGTTCTGAGCTGGCTAGTGTTGAAACAGTTAATTAATTGAAAATTTTCCATCATTTAACTGTTTTAATCATCGTAAAAATACCAAATATTTGCAGATTTGCTTCATAAATGCTAAAATTTGCTTGCTTTTCTCGTTTTCCATCTTTGTAAAATGAAACATTTGGGGGTTTTTTTCTGGCTGCTGGTCCAACCAAGTTAACTATGTTAATGATAGTTCAGGTTCTTACCCTTTATAGTAGTATATGCTACTCTGTATGGGTGTAATATAACCTCCAAGTTTCACCCGTCACCTCTGTCTCTGTCGTGAGAAC
Source organism: Neoniphon sammara (assembly GCA_900302535.1). NCBI lineage: Eukaryota > Metazoa > Chordata > Actinopteri > Holocentriformes > Holocentridae > Neoniphon > Neoniphon sammara. The sequence goes on along the minus strand of OMKZ01016026.1, from coordinate 7,536 downwards.
GGATCGCTTCACCAGTGTTCACCATTGCTCTTCTCCACAATGAATGAAGTGGATCTGGCCCAGCTAACATAATTTTGAGCAGCGACCCAAGCTGAATTTTTTTTTTTTTTTTTTTTTTTGAAGGATGAACAACAACATGTTTGTTTGGGATTCATTATTGACACTCATTTCCAGCCCTCTTGCTTGCTAACTGGTTGAAATACTTTGTCTCTGTATCACTACGCAGCAGCTTTATGTTTGTTTACACACCTGGTACGTGAAGCCATTGCATAGTGATGCAGAAAGTAGTTCCATTAGTTTGCAAGCAAGAGGGCTGGACAAGAGCATTAATAATGAATCTTGAACAAACTTGTTGTGCATCCTTCAAAAAAAAAATTCAGCTTTGGGTCATTGCTCAAAATCATGTTGTTTGGGCCAGGAACTTCTCATTCATTTTGGACAAGAACACTACCAGTGAAGCAATCGATCTTGCATCAGGGAAGATATTGACAGATCAAACTTGGAGGATCTATTACACTGATATGGAGAAGCCAAAACCAGTATATGGGTAAGAACCCAAACTATCACTTTAAGACCTTATTTGGGCAACTTCTAATGGGAATTATTTTTGACATTTTATAGAAGAAATGATTGGCGAATCAGATAAATAATCAATATACTAAGTGCCAAAGAAAATAAACATTGTTTGCAGCCCTAGAGCAGGCAGCTACTTTTCTACTGATTTTTGTAAAAATTATTTATATATTTATTTTTGGCATTTCTGCTTTATTATACAGTGACAGTAGAGACAGACAGGATATACATGGCAGAGACAGGGGATGAAATGCGGCCAAGATAGGAATCTTTATGTAGTTATTTGCCCTAGTCACTTGTCTCTTTGTTTTTCATTCCTACCTCCTTCAGTTCAATGATGAAGGGAAGTAGCAGTCACAAGACCATTGACCTTTCTGGGAACCCGATCCTTCGCATCTACTACACGTCCAAGGTAGCACACACACACACACAGCACTCTTGAGAAGAATGCAGATGTCTTGTGCATGAGTTAGTGAAAACTCTTTCAGAATGCATTCCTATTAGCAAAGTGCCCTGCATACTTGGCCGTGACGAAAGAAATAGTTTCCCGGTGAAAAGTAAAGGGAGCTGTCATTCATACTTTGTTGTGTTTCCGTCTCCCTGACTGTGCTGTCTCCCATAGCCAGTGCTGTTCGTCATGTGCATGGGGAACGAGCTGTTCTTCTGCCTGCTCTACGTTCTCTATCACGTTGAGGAACCAGCCGGTAAGTCTGGACCGCTTCAGGCTTCTCTACTGAGCGCTCCTGTGCATGTCAGTATGTTAGCCGATGCCTAGGCTGCAGAATAAATACTGGCACTCTGTATACATGCAAAAGGACACTCTCACTGGTTTTCATATTTGTCATTCTGGCCTGCTGAACAATCTCAGATATTATTTACAACCAGGCAAAGCGTAATAGAGCTCCAGTCCTGTGTAGGCAGAGGGTGGGAATTCAAGTAATGGTCAAATAATGAGGGCTGATTGAACTTCGGTCAGTCTTCCTGTCTTTAGTTCTTTCTCAATACTTAACAAGTTCATTTACATATAAAGTAGGGATGGGCGATATATATCGATATTTTATCAACAACGTGATATAATAGGGCGTGAACACATGCCTTTTTTAAAAGAAAAGGCGCTGCCGAGAGTGCTTTTTGTGCGGGTGGGTCGAATGACGTAGCCTGCACACTGTGCACAGTATCCTTGGCTCAACTGATTTTATCAGTTAGCTTGTTAGCTATATTGTTTACATTTTATGCAAACTTAATTAAATGTGACAACAAAGCAGTTGTTAGAGGGAGGGCTGAAGTAACGTTATTAGGTAACATTAACGGCATTTGTAGCTAGCAAACACTTAACGAAAATCTCCCAGTCTCACACACTGCCTCTGTGTGGTTGCTGTTATAGGAATGATCTTTTATAGGACATGTCATACAGCTTGAGGTATCACTTAGTAACAAAGCAAGTCTCTCTACCGGCATTTTCTGCTCCATCTCCATGATTTTTTTTTACAGTGACAGTGTCGCATCGGTTCTCCCCTGACATTCTTTGTAGTGATTGGCTGGGTGATAAAAAAAATAGTGGTTAATGTTCAAAACCTTACCCTAACCTTAACCGCAGGTTAAGGTTAGGGTAAGGTTCCAACCAGGTGGGCCTTCCCTGAGGTGGGCTTTCCTTAAGGTCTTTGTGTCCGCCACCAGACCTTCTTAGAGCCGTCAGCAGCCTTGTTTAAAAAAATAGGAGCATCAGCCTTCAAAAATCCACATCCGTTGAACGCTAGGAGTGTTTGATGAGCAAGTTCAATCCCTTATCATCCGAGGAGTGAGGTCCAGCTCATGTTCTGATCTATGCCTGTGTGTGTCTGCCCCTTGCTACAGCCTGGATGTACTGGCTGCAGGGAGTGTGCGCTGTGATTTCCCTGCTGAAGGCTGGCATCAGCGTCCTGCACCTCATTACTGCCTCCAGGAACATGGCAGCCTTGGACACAGTAGAGCGCGAAAAGACAAAGGCCCAGTGAGAGAAAACGACAGCTGAACCTCCGCCACCAAATCCTCTCCTTTTCATTTATTTGTTTTCATTTAGCATTTCCTGTCTTTCTTTCCTGGCTTTCTTTTATGGCTTGTAAAAGCACCTGCAGTTTTGGGATGCTGGTATCTTTTGTTATGATCCTCTACACTGTTTTCTTACTTTGTCTATTGACAGGTTGAGCTTTTATGGTCAGATATCATTCCAGCCTATCTAAAACAGCAAGTCCAGCACACAGAAAGTCACCTCCACATTTATCTTGCAGCAAAAGTGTAGAGGTAGCTTCGCATGACTTTTTGTTGGTCATATTTCTGAATATGTTGTTTTGTTGGTGAAGGGCAGTGTACATTCCTTCCAGTTGAAAGGTATATTGTTGCTGATGCCCAACTGATCCTTTCAGATCTTTCTAGTCCAGTGTGCAGAGCAGGTAGCTGCAGCTAAGGGTCACTCAGAGTGTTTAGAATACAAGCTAGTGGCAGGAGAAGACCTGAGTGTGCATGACCAATACTCATGCAGAAAACATCCAGGGAAAATCCACCCTTGTACACTTAAAAAAGTGTTAGAAAGCAGTGCTTGGTGACATACCTTGTATTTCTTGGCCCATTTTGTTGTTTCTTATTCCCTTAGATAACTGGCCAGTGTGATGTCACATAGATATTTCCAGCAGCTACAATGGAGTTTGATAGCAGAAAATGTTTCAGTGTTTCAGATCTAAAACATCAATGTCAGGTTTTGGTCAGTCCATCGCAATCGGAGATCGAGGGTTTCTTTCTTAAGCCGCCATTTTGCACCGACGTTCAACAGTCATACAGAGAGAAATCCGTCGTAGGAAGAGGACAGAGAGACATTTCTCCACCACAGGAGCAGCACAGAGCAGCACACAGTGCGTTGTAGCAGCTTCAGTAGACCAGAATGCAGTGCAGCAGCCTCAGTCGACCAGAATGCAACGCTGTCACAAAATAGGTTGTGTTTTCAGCGAGAATGATGACAGACCAGCATCGACACTGAGGAACTAGTTGGCTACCAAAAAGTATTTATTTCTTTGCTCATGGCCTGAGAGCAACAACTTCACACCTCATCTGTGGAGGCTGTCAAAGGACATTCTGGGAAATGTAGGAAATCACTAAGTAGAAGGAGCCGGTTAAGGGGAAAGTGGGTTCACAAAAATAGTAAAGAGCTTTTCAAAAAACAATAATGCCGATACACTAAACATGCAGATTGACGATGTGTAAAAAGTGTGAAATGGCAAAAATGTTGATTGTATTTTAAAATTTTTATTCAGTGATGTCATACCTAGCTTATGACCCACTTAAATGAAGCAGGAAATTCCCAAGTTTGCCTACAGTTATTAATGGCCTACAAATGTCACCTAAGGCTACTGTCATATCAGAGAAATATGAAGAGCTGTAGGCCATTTGTATCTGCTTTAAAGTAGCAATAGTATTCTACTCATTGAATTTTTATTGAAATCTTTTGATGTTTCTTTTGACAGTTCTCAGCATTGGAGCAAAATTTCTGCAGAACATCTCTGTTAAATCCAAGGCCACCACAATGTCATATGACAGGCTGGCCACTGCCCAGGTCGGTTACTAGTCCCTCAAGCCAGACATGTTGGCTTCCTCAATTTCCAAATGCTTCCACCTAACAATCGGTACTTCGGAAGCACTGAAAATGAGTAGCAAAATAGGGTGAATATTCAGTCAATTCCTCACTTCCGTATCCCCTGTGCAGATGCGTAAATAACTCATACTGGAAACCAAATTAGTCGAAGCCCAGCTAGCTATCTGCTGAGCAGAAATGGAAATTCAAAAAGATATTTCCGATCCAACTCTTTCAGAACTTTGCAAAATTCATTCCGTGATGACCAAGGTTCCTCCTCACTGCAGAGACATCCTAGGTCTTTTGCGTCTTCTTTCACCGGTTTCGTTGGCATATCATCCATGCTAGCTAGCTGTCTTGTTTTTTTCCAAGGGAAATACGTTTTTCGTGAACACTGTGTCGTGATTGGTCGAATACTCTTCTAAGAGTTTTTGGTTGTAGAAGCAGTAGAAGATGACAGTTTCCTCAAATTTTAACAGGCTGAATTATACTTATTTATGGAGCATTCAAAGATTGCAGAAGAGATAGTTTAGCTTGAGAGACTAGTCAGTCACTACTTAGCACTACCTGTGTTTTAAAGGCTGTAATTTCAGTTGTTGCTTTGCATTTCTTTAACCTGACATCACTGATGTGTCTGAAAATGTAAATGAATGTGATTATAAACTTAGCTGTCATGTCACTGGAGATATTTGGTACATGTGGGGAAAATCTTGAATTATCATCTGCATATTTTTGAACTACAAAAGCTGAGAAAATATATTGCTTACTTCTGCATATCACATCCGACATCTAAACAACTGACATGAAAACACAACATACGGAGGAAGTGCATGATGGATAACTACTGAGGGGACTTCAGTCGGCCCAGTCCCTGCTAGCCATTCACATGAAGCATTTTATTTGATGCTCATACTTCATCTGTGGATGTCATATTTTGGCCATAAAGCTCCATCACTGCACAGTCTACATTTATATAAGCCAAGGCCCCCCAGTATCCCCCATCAGACCAGAAATACGTAGACTGCAACACATCCTACTCTCTTTGGAACATTTGACAAATGTGATACATTGGATGTTTTTTCTTTTTTTTATCATGCTTACTTGTGTTTACCATATTGCAAGAGATTTCAAAGATTGTATTTCTTTTCATATATTTCCACTCTGTGACATCCAAGCCACTGTATACATATTTTTTAATTGAGATTCCTGATAATATATTGGTGTTGATAAAATGAGTAGCTGTAGCACTAGAGGGATATTATTTAGATCTTATTTAATGTTTATGATGTTACAGCTTTTAAAAAATTGTGTCTAGAACAATTGTTTTGCTATTTATATTCCAGTCTGCTTATAAACAGACTGAAAGTTCTATATGGCCCAATTCATACCTCACAAGAATGGCACCTAAGTATTATTGTTTGTGGTGTGGAATTACAAATTTAAAAGCTTTTTTTGTATTTGTATTATTTTTTTTTTAAATCAGTCTGATCAGTAGTACTGGACAGTAGTGCTGTGTGCAGCAGATAGTTGAATGATTTGGCCTACTGTAAAGCTATGTTTCAGTGCAGAATGTGTGTAAAATGTTCACCTCGTTATACTGTTTTTGAGGAACTCATTTGCTGGAATGTACTGTAAACTATACATCTTGGACAATGGGTAATTATGTCATCACATTAAAAATAATTGTACAGAATTATCTGACTGTTACTTCCATACTGTTGCATCTACTGTAAAAGGGGAGCTGTAATATGAAAAACAATGAAACCAAAGTATTTATTTAGCTTTTTTCCTCCTATTACTTTCAGCCTTAGTTTGTCAACTTGTGAATATTAATGAAAGTAGCCTATTATATCTATAGAAGTGCATGGGCTTACCTCAGTATGACCTGTTTTTGTGTGTGGTATAAACATTATGCAAAGGATGAAGTGAATGGAGAATGGAGACCGTCCACATATCCTATAGTGAATTTGATAAGTTTTGTATATTGTGTATTTTAAAGAAAACAGAGGGAATAACTTACCCACTATAAAAGTTCAAATTTGTGCTGGTAATAAAATATTGCTCAGTGTATTGGAAGTACGCCGAAGTGGCTCCTAAAGACTGGTAATTGGTCATGCACCATCATGTAGTTATATTTGCCAAAAAGCAAGGCATCTTGGCATGGTCAGATTTTTCAGTGGAGTGTGTTGTGACGTCCTGACTATATAAGAATGAACGTCATTTATCTGAGATACATTGGACCCAGCTGTTGCACTTGCGCGCATCGTTACCTTTAAGATGCAAAGGGATAATGCATTGTTTTAAAGCGGACACCACCATCTTAACACTTTGGTGTGTGTAGTTTATACGATCCGGTTGGCTGGTTAGTTTAGATCACCGAATTTTTCTCTACCGTGAACTGAGGAATTAACGGCGAAGGTGAAATCTATTTGATGTTAATGTGCACTGTGGGGTTTCATTATGTGTCGGCCTACTAACAAGTGGCGGGGGCGAGAGGACGGCACGAGACGGGGTCCGCGAGGAGGGTGCATACACAAAATACTTTCCCTTTAAAGCAGAGGGACAGAGGGGGAGAAGAAGAGATAAAAAAAGAAAAGGAAGAAAGACAGAGAGGGAGGGAGGGAGAGAGAGAGAGAGAATTTGAAAAAAAAGAAAGATGTCATCCTGTCGATTGAAACACCGAGGCGGAGCCATGGACCGCGGCCGACCAGGAGCTCTCTAGTTAGGGGACGAGTTTTACGCAACGCCGAGGCTTTGGGATCCGTCGTTTTGGCCTTTTCGGAGCTATCGAAATAAATGACTCCCGAACAGCTGCTTACTATGATTATTACATTTCGACTACATCCTCTTAACTACTTCTGTATAAAAATAATCTTTATTTTGCATGCATTTCACCGAATTTTATTACAGTAGACATAAGCAAACTATATTAAAATGCACCATTAAAGCAAGCATGATACCAACCATTTTGTCGCATTTACTAAAGCATTTTGTCAGTGCCTGTAGATTTCCAACAGATTGCCATATGAAATCATTACTTAAAGAAAACTAATCACTGTTAATTGTTAAGCAGCGAATATCCGGTATCATTACACAGCTCCATTAAACCAGACAGGCAAAGAGCTGAGGTACAGGCCTCAGATTTTGTTTTCATAGCAGCAGCAGCTATTGCATTTCTTCCCTGGGCTCCGTTGCCCTCCTCCCTCCTTCTTTGGTCTCAGGCTGTTAGCTTCTAGTTTTTGCTGAGTACCAGCTCCCCAACCAGTGCAAAATGGATACCTCTTGGAGTAATTTTCTCTTTCAGGTAAGTGGTAATTGATGTGGAGCTGTTGCGTCGTAGCTGTGGGGGTTTAAGGGGTGGT